>BHFT01008097.1:0-31898 GCA_004320025.1 Laticauda laticaudata
GGTTATGTATGTTAAACGTGACTGTATCTTAACTATGGAAAAGTCATTTGGGTGTGGTTATGAATACTCCTTAAAAGGAAGCAAGCGGCAGCGTGCTCGCTATCCTCTGGCTCTACTGGCTATTCTGGCTCTCTGGCATTTGAAGATTCAATTACTGCTTGAAGACCTGTCATCCGGCCGGCACGGGAGAGAAAACAAGACTTGCATTTGTAAGTGAACTGACTCGGATATTCTGCACGGACTTTTGCTAACTGAATATCCATGAATGGACTGATATAATGACCACAAAGACTACTGGCCGTTTATTTGACTATGCTATAGTTATTACTGTAATAAACTAGTATTGTGATAACACAAGCTTATATCTGGTGTTTTACTGATATGTTATTCCAAACTACAAGCTTTAGCTCAACTCAATTTTCTTATGCCTGTATCTGACTTACGCTGCACATTCTGTTTTGCTTGTCTCCCTAACCCTGGTTGGGGAACCCAGGCTTAACAATATTAAAGCACCCAGAAAAGATATAATTTTAATGACAATATGACATTGAAAGCATAGGTATGATATGCACAAACTAAGCACCATCATGCTTAGAGAATAAATATATGTAAAAAATAAAATTACTAATTTAAGTGGACCAAGATCTGATGGATCTCAAGCAGAATTGAGTTTTATAAATGCAGGGATCAGGGCTATTTAATGTAATACTATTTACTTATTTCCTCCCATTATTTAAAATAATTTATTGTTGCAAAAGCTATGAGATGTGAGCAATCTGTGATTCTCCATGAGTTACGAAACTTCTTCTAGCTTTAACAATTGTATCTGGGCCTATTGGAAGTTGTAGTTTACCAATATTTAGGGGGCATTGTTTTTGTAATCTTCTTAAAAAGCTTCATGTATATATGAAGAAGGAAGCATCATAATAAAATGGGGCATAGAAACTAAAAACCTTGTTGGTGTTAAACACATGATTTAAATTTGTAAAGTGTGTCAGGAGATATTTCTGGAAAGAAATGAGAAGTTAAGTAAAATTAGATTTTGATCTTAATAGACTTACAAAGTCTTTGTCTTCTGGATGAGTACTTATGGTAGGTTAGAAGTTCCTATGAGCATATCTGTGAGGAGGACAGCACCATTGCAAAGACTGGTGACCAGGTAGTGAATACTGCCCAACAAAATTTGTTCTGGAGAAGGAGAGTTTGACAGATCACCCACTTATGCTCTGGATAGCTGTTCCTCATGAGGGGACTGCAAACATTAAGTTTCTTCTAGCCAGGTAAGATGAGTATCTTGGGAGCTGAGGGATTATCATTTTGCTCAAAATTGCTGCACAGGCTTTATGGACACTTGACTAGTACAAAGTTCACTTTTTTAAACACTTCTGGGTATAGTTAATTTATATAAATGTACAACTTATTTCTTCCAACTGGCAGGAAAGAATAAGACACTTGGTGAGTTGCCTTCTTTTTAGAATTAAGAAGAGAAGGGGAAAAGAGTTCTATCTTAATTTAATAGATTGTGATTTAAGAAAGTTTTAAATAGATAAGGGGAACAGTAATTTTAAGAAAAGAATATTACCTTGATGAAAATTCCTTTGAAGATAATAAAATTAAGTAGACAAACAGGATCTTTGTAAGAATGTTGATTACTTTTCATTAAGGAAAGTACATAATTGGTGGATTTTACAAAGTAAGTTAAGGGTAACTTAAGAATTTGGTCTGGTGGTTTGGTCTGGTGGTTAAGGGATCAGGCTAGAAAGTGGGAGACTGTGTCTTCTAGTGCTGCCTTACCCATGAAAGCCATTTCGGTGACCTTGCACTAGTCACTCTCTTTCAGTCCAATTCACCTCACAGGATTATTTTGGAGACAGTAGTAGCAGGAAGATGTATTGGATATGTTTGTCGCCTTGACTTATTTATAAAAATAATAAAGATGGGATATAAATAAATAAAAGAAATGAATGACCTGGATTGATGACTTATCTATGGAGAGCTAATTGGGACTAAAGTGTTAAGGAAAGAGAAAAGCAAAACGGGAAAAATGGAGAAGCTTGACTTCTTATTTTCATCCTGGTTAAGTGGTATACTTTCACTTTGGAGCCATAATACAATGGCATCAACAAGAAAAACAGCAAAAATAAGAGGAAAGAGATTCACCAGAGCAACTTGAAGACAATGGCACTACATCAGGTTTCTTGCAGAAAATCTTTGAGGAATTTAGCAAGAGAATATCTGAAACAGTTGCCAATAGTTTGGCTGCTTTAAAACAAAAAGAAATGGAAGAAGGATTTGCAGATAAAAAACATATGAAAGAAGAAATTTAAAAGATTGAAGAATCTATAGAAAACATGCGAAAAGTGTTTCATTAGTATTGTTTTACTTTACATAAAGATCAAGATTACCAAAGATTACAGAGAATCAGAGATAAATGATGAATACACCAAAAATAATACTGGAAGTTTGTGAAGTTCTTAAAAAATCTAAAACAGATCCAGATAGTCTGCTGGCCCCTTACTATAAATGTTTTGAGCATGAATGTTTATAATTTTTACAAGTGATGTTATATTATTTTACATAAATGGAAGATTCCTGACAGTTGGAAAGAGGTCAGTACAGCACTATTACCTAAAGATGGAAACATTCGGAACTACCCACCATAGAGGAATGATTGGCAAAATTGACAGAACTTTCTGAAATGGCCAAGCTGGCTTATTTGATTAAAGACATATTGACATTCATCCATGACTGGGAATTCCTTATGGACTTTTTGCATACAAATATTTTGTAACTTATGGTTTTGATGATTGGAAAAAATAGGCTATAGAAATAAAGTAATTACAGAGAGAGAGTTTTGATTGTATAACTGCTGAGAGGAAGATTAAAGCTATTTATATTTCTTTTTATATTTTTTATTTCTTCCTTTTTTTTCTATTTCATTTTTCCTCGTCTTTTTTCTTTGCTTGCTTTTTCTCTTTCACATTTAATACATCTTTTTCTTTGAGTGTGTTTCATATTATATATGTAAAATCTTTTAATAAAAATATTTATTTAAAAAAAACAGCCTTACGAAGTCCTATTTACCAAGTTGTATTCAGTAATGGTGTACACAATTAACTTGTATGTTTTCCATCCACCCAAGCACAACTTTGTGTTTTATGGCTGCCTCTGCACAAACAAAAGACAATTTGCCAATCTGCTTGTGTGAGTTTTCACTTAACTTCTGATAATCACTATAGCAATGACAGGCATAAACTGTACTTTGCTTTTCTTGCCCTCATGTGAAAGATTATTTTTGTCGTAGAAATGGGTAATGTATTTCAGCAATGTAGAGAGAGTGAGAGAGACTACTACCCAAATGGAGAAAAAGTTTTTCTTAAAATGCCCTGAAAGTACTCAGTAGTGTCCACAAAGGACTGATTGGCTTTGGGGAAAATAAAATGAATTTTAGAATTAAAGAAACAAAGCAATTATGAAAGATAGACTTATATATATATATATATAAGTTTTCACCACATGTTTTGCCCTTCCATATTTCATCATATATGATGTGCATGACATCATTGATGTCATCATTTGACACACATGACATCATCATGTTTCTTACTGAACATGGATGGGAGATAAGCACAAAGATAAACCAGCCCATTTTAACCAATGTAATTAGCAAATTCCAAAGACTATTAGGAATTCTCAGTCTGAGGAATTCTACTGAAAACTACAGATGTCAAAATTCTTGTTGAAAATATAATAATTGCTTATTTAATCAAAAGTTATAATTAAGTTATGTTAACCATATAGTTACTATAAATATAATGTATCTTTGTATTTGATTATCTCCCTCTCTCTTTTGGCAGTATTTCGTCAAGGTGATATTGGAACAAATTGGTATGCTGTATTGACAGGATCCTTGGATGTTAAAGTTTCTGATACGAGCAACCATCAGGTAAAATTGCATCTCTAAGGCAGTACAATTTTCCCAGGAAAATATTGCCTAGCTATAGACTCCTAAACATTTTGTTCCTGGAACCTTTAATTCAGCAATATGGTACATCATAGGGAAACAAACAGTTTTACTGAACTGGATAATTGAACCAATACTAGGGTCTTCCTTTTCTAGGCTTAACTCCCCAAAGTCTCTTGTGTAGCATGGCTTTTATTCCATAATTGCTAACAAGGGACCAGAAGTGGTATGTAAAGCCTGCTCCTTTAGAACATGTGTTGTGATATTGGATACATATAGGAAAGAGGCCAAGTCTTCATCACAGTGCTTCATCCCATACTCAATTGGAGACTGTATAGTTGATTCTGAAAGAGACATACTTTCCGGATGCAACTCTACTTCAGTGGGTTTTCTTTTTTATTTTTTTGCCTTTATTATAAACTACTGTTCTAACAAGACCTCTTTAGAATTTTGGTGTCATGAGGGCTCTGTGACACCTACAAAGGAGCACTTGGTCAGACATCTGGTCAACTTTGAAAAGTGAATCCATTGCTTGAAGTACATGTGTATGGTCCCTTCAAAGGACTTTCTGGGTCATTTGAGTTTGTGTGTGTGTACACACAACTATTTATTTCTTTATTTATTTAGTGTATGGCAAAGACATGGCTCTATAGTTGCTGTACTATAATATGCACAACTATAATGTCACTGGATGGAAGCCCTTTTTCTGTTTAGAGAAAAGGAGCTAGGTTTTTTCTTCAGCTGGGCCTTTTCATTTGCAGCTAGTTAATAAGGACTTTGCATAATCCTATCCTTATTTTTGGATTTCCACTGCTCTTGGTGAGTAATTTCCAAATAGACCTGCTCTGCCTTGAATATGACTAACCTTCTGTGGGCAGTCTCAGAAAGTTAAGGAACTGGATCCCACGTTTACATTTATATTTATACCACATATAATAGCAAACTATTGCTCCTTATAGTACCTACCTGTCCCTTCCCTGACCAAGGAATTGTGGATAGCTGTGGAGACTGTCCAGACACCTCTTAAGCATGAGAAAACTTATGGAACAGTTGAAGGGAATGTCAAGGATGTATCAAAGTTTCTAGGGAAGAAGGCACAGATGTCCCTTCCACCCTCCCATCAAAATAGGTGCTATTTTTTTTTTTTGCTTTAGTATTATAGTCTCTGAGCTTCTCAAAAATCCTGTGTTTTCCAAAACTACTTTGTTCTTCTCCACTTCTTACATGTTATGCTTTGAACATTTATAATGATTCCATTTTCAGTGAAGCCTGTTTTAAATGCTGTAAAATTCTGTAAAAGTCTGAATCCCTTGAATTAGACCAAACAAAAGCTATATTACCCAGGTTCGCTCTTGTTACTTGTAAATCTCCTCTGGGTTATATATATTGTTTTTCTTTCCCTTTTACTTTTTCCATTCTGTGAAAAATCTAGAATATAAGATCTATGGCCCATTCAGGGATAGTTGTGTGTTCTGTTGCATGCCTCCCAAATTTGGTCATGCCTCAATCAGTTCAATACAATTAATTAAAGTTAAATTAAATTAAATATGTCTATATTTTATAATTCTATTAAAAAGGTCTTCATTAATATTGCTAAACAACCAATCAAACAATAAAAGAGATAAACTATTCAAATTTAAAATGTGAAAACCCAGATTTCATTTTGTTGTCTCTTCAAAGTTATTTGATTTATTCGTACAGAAGCAGCAACTGTTGAAGTAACTGGTCAATCCAGGCATTACTGTATAACTTGTATTTCATGTGAATAATCAAATTGGGAAAATTAGAAAATTAAATTAATTTGCTGTTTTATGCTGGATTGTGTTAATATCTGCAGAATTCTATACCACAAGAGGGCAGTGGTAGAATGAATAAAGTTTTATTCTTCTTTCCTACATTAAACTAAGCAGACTTAGAGCCCTTGCAGTATTAAGTATTTTTTTTTCTTCATTGGATGGGTTGATTTGGCTACTGAAACCATTTAACAAAAATAGAAATAGAAACCTAGATTCTTGAAATATCTGTGAGTTTGAGAGTAATTAATGCAATTGAATATGGTAATTCACTGTTTTTAGGTACTAATTTATGGGTGTTACAATGAGAGTAGTTTGTCTATATGTGAAAACCTAACTCTGACTTCAATGGCCTTTATTTGAGCAATTTTAAAAGCAAAAGAAGAAATAAGGAATCACAAAAGGACTATTTTAGAGCATTTCTGATTTTTCCATGATTTATATTACTGGTACCATAACTGGGCTATAAAATATGGATGAAAGCTAGCAGACAGCCAAGATTTAAAGTAAGCAGGATGGGATATGCCTTTCTCAGGAGACAGTGATGGATCCTGCATTTGCTTATGAGGGAAAAAATAAAATAAATAGAAGCAGAACACCTCAACATCTACAGTGACAATCCTGTGAATTCATTTTCATATTTAAGTAACTCTGAAGAAAACTTCAGCCTACAAATTATTTTTGGGAGAAAGACTATTAATGTCAATGATTGGAAATGTCTTGAAAGAGGATATTTTGAAAACGTTGATGCCAAGTTAGGGAAGACTGGCTTTCTTTGAGCTTATTTTTTTAACCATAGTAGTTTCTGTGAAAATTTGTCATGGCTAATTTCTGTGTGAGAATATTTGAATATATTGGTAAGGCCAACAAAGTATACTGATGTCATTGGACAATTCATAAAGTAAGATTGTTAGCTGATGATTGATGAAAAGAAAATTGGTCACTTTTAGACTTGTATGTTCCATACCAGACAAATATAGGTGAGTAATACTTTTTTGTGATAATGCTACTAACTGTTATTAAATGCATAGTGTCAATAGACCAGTACACCTCACAATTTTGTAATCCCCAGAGCCCACTAAATTGAGCAGGACTATCATTTTGGAACTACTTTATTTTTATCTTAGTGGGTTTAAGGAGGAGTAAGTCGCAAAAATGTTTCCTGAACTTTACAGAGATTAAAAGCATAGACTAAAGGCTAGGTCACACTGGCCGACGGATGCAAAACGTATGTAAAAAGGACACAGCGGATGAGCAAATTTTCCATCTCGTTGTTTATCCGCTCTCAAAAGTGCCCAAATTTGACTATAAATAGACCGGAAACACGGAAAGGAAGGGACATGGGGGAGGATTGTAGCGTGGATGTAAACGGGATGATTCCATTAGGAAGCCTGCGGGATGGAAGCGATGAAGCGGATGACACATTCCGCAGGGCTTCCGGGGGAGAACGCGAAGCGAACGCGTAAGCGGAAGGAGCGATGCGTTGTAGATGCATAGCGATGACGCGGATGCATCGCGCGCCTATAGGATGCATAGCGGATGTGTAGCAGATGCAAAGCGTTCATTGCTGCGCATCGCGGGGAGGATGAATTGCGTAAGCTCCGCGGATATAAAAGGAGCAGCTTGCAAGCAGTCACCATTCAGAGAAAGACCTGCTGCCAGAGACATCTTGAGAGAACACATGGGGAAGAGGGAACCTGAGCCTACTCTGCCAGCCCTGGCAAGAAGGACAGAACCACTACCCACCCCTGTGCTTGACTCTGAGAGCTGTCGGTGCTGCGTGCTGGTGCTCCTGGTGTTGCTGCTGCTGTGCTTCTCCTGCTGGTGCTGCTGGTGCTGCTTGGTGCTCTCCTGCTGCGCTGGCTATTGATGGAGCAGCCCAAGGCCTCAAAGCCCTGCTGCTGAAGGCCCTGAAGGCCCCTGCCAGAGGAGGAAGAGGCAACGCAAGGAGAAAGGGAGAGAGGAAACTACTCCATTTCACGAAGACCATGAGGAGGGGGTGCTGCGGAATGGCGAGGCAGAACGTAGACCTGTGGAGGAAGGACCACAGGCTCTATCATGACACCAGCGGAAGCAGCAGGCATGGAGAGAGAAGTGGAGAGCCTGGGCTACACTCAGATGTACTCCTTGGGTGTGGAAGCACATGCACACCTGTATGGCAAGCTGCACCTAAGAAATCCGGGCAGGCCGCTGTCAAGCTCACTGACCGGAGCATTATGTCATGCCAGGTAGCAGCTTCCTGGAGGTGAGATCCACCACCGAGGAGCAGCTCCTCTGCAGCCCTACTCTCAGGCACGCCCACAGAGAGCCACTCCTCTCAGCCAGGAGACAGCTTACAGTGTCCAGGCAGGTGTTCTTTGGGAGGGCTCCATGACAGAGACCCCCCCGACAGCTCATCCCATGCCGAGGACGTGGAAAGGATACCCTGTCTCAAGATGGGCAAGAAGAAGCAGCACGAAACCCGCATACTACCTATTGTAGTGTCGATCTCAGGGAAGTCACACTCCCTCGCCTTTTGCTTAGAGGCAGTCAACAGAATGGCGATGACGGTCTCCCGCTTCTCGCCGTGGTCCTGCGGTAGAACTTCAATGCGCTTTAATTAGATTTGACACTACGACCAGGAGTCGTAAGTGTGCTTTGAGGATTCTTTGTAGTTCAGGCCGTTAGTTTTGCTTACGCTCGGGGCTTACGCAAGGGCTTTTGCCATTTTGAACCGGTTTCGGTTTGTTCACAATGGGTGGAATACAGCTCGCTTGACACCGTTGCTGCTGGATGTCTTCCATTAAATTGCTCTCCAGATACATTTTGGAAGCGATCTGTATATGACTCCCAATCCTCTTTGTTAGGATTGAAGGGTGCGGGCGGTTCGTTGCTTTCCAGACATCTCTGCTGGCATCTGCCTTCTTATCACCAGCGTGCAGGTTTTCCGCGGTTCAGTCTGACGATCCCACCTTTCGTCGCCAAGTTTTAATTCGAAAAACACTACGAGGTAGACCGGAATTCCAACAAAAACGCTTTATCAGGACAAACAGTCAGATAGGAACTGCTTTGGCTGCAGCCGGGCTAGCCTTTATAACAAAGGCTGGCTGCCTGCTTCAGCCGTAAATGGCCTTCTCTTGATTTTGCCGCCTTTCAACAAGCTCCTTGGATTGGTTCCCTAGGTGCCCAATCCTTCCTTTACTTTTGCTGGGGGCCATCAAAGAACCAATCCACTTCTTACTTTACTGGGCCAATCAGAAGTGTAGTCTAGGAGTCAACCATTTACATATAGAACAGGGGCCATGGGCAAGTGCCCATCAGACCCATGCATTAAGACAGCCCTCTCTATTTACCTGATTTATCTATTAATCCATTTACCTGGTAACATATCTGCTGTATCTTTAGTAGATTTATATCCCACTCGAGAGCTCAAAGTGGCCTTCAAGATACTCCCTTCTGTTTTTCTCCACAATCCTGTGAGATAGGTTGGACTGATAGAGTGTGACTAGATTACCCAGTGAGTTTCTGCTGGTGGTGGAGTAGAACTTAGATCTTCCTTGTGCCAGTCCGATACTTCAGCTTCACACTGGCTCTCATGTTTAAATCTACTTGTGATTACCAGATGATGAAGACCGTAAGAGGAACACATCTTTAATTTTCTTGCTACTTTTCTACAGGAATATGGTTTGTAAATACTATGCTAGATGCACAGATTGACTACACACAAGAAGATTGATGCTTCTTTCCAGCCCCAGTTCAGCCCATTTTAACACTATGGAGAGTAATTTGATTTTAAGGGAGCATAGATTTTGCATATTGTTTGAGCCTAAAAGCTAGGCATTGAAAGCCAATGGTGAAGATATGCACTATAATGTGTGAATATCATTGGAAGACCCAAAGGTGCTTTTTCAAAAAGTAACTGGACTTTCTGGTTTTTCTTTGAAGATGTTTCACTTCTAATCCAAGAAGCTTTTTCAGTTCTTCAAAGAAAAACAAGGAAGTCCAGTTGTCTCCTGAAAAAGCACCTTTGGGACAACCATGACCTGGATGACTGAGAATCTCTACAGACATCATTGGAAGATCGTCCCAAAGACATTACACACAGAGATTCCACACTTTGGAATGGGAGAACTAATGCAGATTCTCTAAGGTATTAATACTTGTGAAACTAGAAATTTCAAACTTTGAAGATTGAAGGCTTCATGATGGCTTGGTTATAAGTATCAGCTGGGGACGTCTAAATTCCCATGAAATTCAATAAATGAGAAAAAGATTGCTTAAAACACGAATCTGGAAGGACTATGTATCTGGAAAATGTGTGAAATGATCATAGATGTCCTCTATTGCTATAATTTCTATGTTAGTTTTCCCAGTTTGGTGTTCTATAGATGCATTGGAACCCCAGCTCTTAGAATTCCCTGCTATCTGGCAAGGACTTTGGTCAATTGCAGTCTCAACAAATCTGGAGAGCAAATGATTGGGGAAACTGTTCTATTAATCCTGCAGGAAAGGACACATTGACCAGAGATACCATCTCTTCCCTGCACTGCAGAAGGTAACGTCAATTACGTTGTGATGAACATAAGGAACCTCTTCTCTGTCTTTGATAAGGACATCCTTCTGAGTGTTCTTCATCTGACAGTAGTCAAAAAGCAGTGGGTACTAAAACACCCATCCAAATCTCCCTCCAAATTTTAAAATCCACCCATATCCCACAAGACTTTGACAATCGCACATGCCAGATCTTAATGGATTTGGGTGTGATTTTTTCAGCAGGACACCTGGGGCTATTGCATGAGATCACAGCTGTTGTCCTGTAACCATAGACCAAACTTCACATTTTGGGCAGAGCCTAAGGATGACAGTATTGTACAATTTATGGGGATCATTTTGTTCTTTGTTTCTATGGTGAGAGTTCTTTGTTTTTAAGTCCTATAATAGGTCAGTTTTCAAGTATTTCAAGCTTCAAAGCGGGGCTATCTGTTTTTTAGTCAGGATGGTGAGAGGAGTCTCTTATGGCTGGAAAGGAAAGTTGGGGAGTTGCCTATGACCCTGAATTGCTCATCCCTTCCAAAGAAGAAGAAGAAGAATGGAAGGACAGGAATTATCAGGGTGGATCTTGGGGAGATGGCCCTGCCTTTCAGCAAACAGTGTTCTTAGAGGTACACACCTTCCTTCCAGCATGTAATCAACACAGCAGGTGCCTCTCTGTCCACTTCCTTCTTGGCCAGGTGACTGCAGGCTGCATGATATACTTGCTTTGGCTGATTGCCTTCCCTACACAAGTTTCTTCACTAGCTAAAGCCTCCTGCTAAGAGATACTAACTATTGGTGTGGAAAGTCTCAGCCTTTATCAGCAGGCCTTAGCCCCAGACATTCAATTCCCAAAGGCCAGAAGAGGAATGTGGAGCAAGATAACGTAAAATAGAATAGAATGAACTGGTAGAAGACCTTGAAGACCTTCAAGGTCTTCTAATCCAGCCCCCTGCTCAAGCAGGAGAACCTATACCATTTCAAATAAGTGACTGTCTAGTCTCTTCTTGGAAACTTCCAGTGATGGAGCACCCATGATTTCTGAAGGCAAGCTATTTCACTGGTTAATCGTCCTCCCTGTTAGCAAGTTTCTCCTTAATCCCAGTTTGCTTCTATCTTTGATTCTTCTCCTACCCTCTGGTGCTTTGGGGAATAATTTGACCAAATCTTCTTGTGATGACCCAGAGTATATCAGAAATACAACAAAACCGAAAACGTAACTAAAAGTCCTTTAATGCCTTCAACTTGGCTTCACTGTTTAATTGTTCACAGTGGAGGAGTAAACTACAGTATTTTCAAAATAACATTTCAAAGGCAAGAAACACAGTTCACATTCAAAGAGCCAATAACGAAGCAAAAACCAAAAACAAACCGCATTGAATAAAATTCCTCGACAAACCAGGATAGATAATTGCCAAGTTCAGGAAGATAACCAGGGACAGTCTGTTGGAAGAATGCCAGTCAAGATAAACCTTCTTTTGGAATAAAACACTAATTTGTCTCCAGCATCTGTCAGCATACAGGTCCAACCTTTTATGCAGATCTCACACCTGCAACCCATGAAGAGGATCATGGCCCACTCCTCCTGAGTAGATCACATTTTACCCTGATCCTCTCCTCCTGAGTAGACTACATTTTACCCTAATCCTCACCTTGCGTGCCCTAGGATGGATAGGGGATGGGTCTGGGTCCTCCTCTGACTGCTCAGATTCAGTCTCCACCGGGGGCATGATACTTCTCTTGGTCCTCCAGTTGAGCAGACATGAATATGAGTTATTTGCAACTGCTAAATAATTCATGAGAACATTGCAGGATCCAACCTGGGTGATGGACCCAGGTTGGATTCTGTAACATTATCCTGGGGCACATATATTTGCCTTCGTTTGCTTTAAGAAATTGCTGCATCCAATATAAAACAAATCAGCAATTCTGTCTTATTATTTGATGAGGATAGATAAATAGCAATCAATTGACAAGGAGCATTGAAACCCTAAATGGCGTCAGTCTAGTTTATTTTCCTCAGGAGATTTAGGATATGAAAGAATGTTTTGGATAATCCACAGTAATGTAATAACTAAAAAACATCAAATATCCAGTAATTTACTCTGTGCCCTAGAAAATAAGTCCCTCCTTACTACCTGTTTCCAGTTCTCCTAATATATTCCAGTTTCATTATGGCTGGAAAATAAATGAAATAAAAAATAAGTGCCATATGCCCACCAAGTATTTTCTCTCAAGAAAACCTGCTGACAAAAAAATTTAATCAACTGTATTAAAATGTACTATGCACTAAACCTCAGCTCTTCATAGGTCCTGGAGATATACTTCCCCCTGTCTTTGATTCAACAAAATATTAATGTTTTCATGAGATTTATTGCAAGCTTGTTTCCATTGTCTCTGTGTGGTCGGTCTAATTAGACTGTTTTTGCAAATGCTCCCATGGTGCTTATTGCAACATTTAGCCATTAAAGGAAATGGAAAATGTCCTGTTTTGCATGTGGCTAAGCTGTTGACAAGCAAGCCAATAACTGAATTAGTAATTAGTAATGCATAAAGTCAGACACTCACAGTAGGGTCAGAAGTCCAAATCCAAGGCTAAAGAAAATGAGGCACCAGACAAGAGTCCAAAAGCAAAAATCAGGGGTAATCCAAGAATCAGAGTTTCTGCAGAGTTTAATGACATCTCTGCATCTGGACTTTGCTCTGGTTCAAAACCATCTTTGAATCTGTGCAATTGCACAGTAACGCTTGGTTTTGAAACCTGGGTAGGTTATTTCCTCCACTGTGGTTTACAAGTGCTTCCCAGTTCCCCTCCTTGTTTTTTAAAATGACGAGATGATGCCTGCAACACGTTTTGTGGATAATTTTCAATTTCTAATAAGAATTCATCAGAAGAGGAGTGACACCATCATAATAGGCAGAGTGGCTGCATTCACACAAAATATTTGAGCAGGTCAGTTACAAACCTAGTGGCTAGATATGCCCGGGGTGTTGAGTTGGTTTAGAGCAGGGGTTTCAAATTCAATTTCATTGATGTCCACATCAACATCAACTCAACATCACTCGTGTCAGGGGTGCCTATGGAGGCCCGAATGCTCTTCTAGTGAAAATAGGCTCCTGTGATGACCCAGAGTGTGACACAAAGATAACAAAGTCACAAAAGTAGAATAAATTCCCTTTAATGCCTCCAATATGGCCCCAGTGTCCAATTATCCTCGGTGTCCAAATTATCCTTTCATTTATCCTCGGCTGGATAACAAACTTCAAAAAAATGGTTTACGAAGGGCAGAAATGCAATTCGAACTCAACGTGAAGATAATTAGAAATAAAAAAACCAACACACTGAAGTAATTAACACGGCAGGCGGGTGATAAATTGCAGACTTCCAAAGATAACGAAGCACACACAATTGGGAGGACGACAAAACCTAGATAAGCCTCAACAAAGATAATGCACGCTTTGCTTCTAGCAAGGTGCTTTGTGCAAATGCCCTTCTTATATCCTATTCTCCCAGCTGCAACTAATGAAAGGGATCAGGGCCCTTTTCTCTCCCATAAGCCACATTGCTCCCTTCTCTGTTCCTCCCTGTGTGCCCTAGGATGAAGAGGTGATGGCCCTGGGTCTCCCTCTGAATACCCAGCTGGACTGTGTCCTTCCCCTGTTTTTCCTCCACAGCCACCGGAGCCACACTCCCACTGCCTGTCAGCTGCTCAATCTCACCCTCAGAATCAGATTCCAACAAGGGCATGACAGCTCCCGAGCTCTATTTTCAGCTGCGACAGCCCCCTGCAGCCTTCTGCCAGTGAAAATGGAGCTTGGGATGGGCCGCTTGCAGCCCTCCCAAGCTCCATTTTTGCTGGCAGAGGCACTACAGGCCGGTCCTTTGCTGTTTCTAGGATGGCTCCACAGGCCAGATCTAAGCACCCTGTGGGCCGGATCTGGCCCCCGGGTCTTGAGTTTGACACCCCTGGTTTACAGCCAACCTTGGTAACAATTTTTTTTATAGTTTAGCATCTTATATAAACCCAGCCCAGAATGAAATGGTTTAGTCTAACCCAGAAAATGAATTAATGTAATAATTAGATTAAGCAAGCTCTAATACAGCTAATAAATCCAGAATCAATTCACTGCATGGGGTAATGGTCAACACTTCTTGACATTTTACTAAAATATTTCAATTATCACAATGGTTTGGCTGTGAGTCTGGGTAACATAGATGCAATTGGTAAACCAAAAGTATGTAAACTTTGCTGGGCCAAGGTCCACCCGTAGCTGTCATGCCAAGAACGCAATAAAGTGACAGGGACACATAAAAGGGTACGGTCAGAAGAAACTTTAAAGTGGATTCATTTTAAGTTAAATGTAATTGAAATAAAATTAAAACACTCTTGTTTGTCATGCAAACCCAGCCAATAATCTGTCACAGTTAGAAATTGAATTAAATGTTCTTTTATTATTTTTTGAATGAGAATACAAAGTGAATCCAACAAAATCCATGCTGAACGAGACCCAAAGATCTAGCATCCTGGATTTGACAGGGAACATCTTTCAAGAACACATCAAAAGGGCTCCAAAACTGCTACAGAAACTTAATGGGGTGCTGAACCTCTGTCCTCAGCATCTGGAATTGAGTAGTGAATTGTCTCAATCACAGCAGCCTGACTTAGCTTTTCTACTGTCTTGCCCTGGTGTTAAGACGATGCTCCCTTCCAGCTGCTTTTCTCAACCTCTCAGCAGGGTGGCTGTGGAGGCTCAAAGGGCAGAGTTTTGATTTCTTCTATTCATTAAATTTTACTGAGTACAAACACATGGGTATGGGAAGCCAGCCCATAGCTCAAGTCACATCAGACAAGCCTATATGGAGAGACTGATTGCATTGGGTCATGAGGACAGCTGGTTGCGTTCAGGCCCTGAATTTCCCATCGGAGCTGAGGAGTCCCCCCGTCCCTCCTCAAGCAGCTGAATTGCAGCCACAGACCTTTCACCCCCAGTCCATTTTAGCCAATATTCTTCCTTTCTTCCCTCCGTAATTTCATTTCTATGGATGTCCAAATTCCAAAGGAAGAGGCACTGCAGATTTCTCATCCAAGTCTCCCAGTTTGATCAGCTCTCCGACAGCATCTGAGTGTAATTCACATATGTACAGCACGCTGACATGAACCCATTTTCTTGCTTTGCACAGAATGCTGGATCATAAAGTAATTACAAGGACAGGGTTCACATGACATGTGAACCATATAAAAATCTGATAAAACTAATCAAGTTGAATTTGTCACAAATGCAGTAATTAGATCTTTTACTGGGAGTGCAGTGTGTATTATCTCAGTGTTGTTCATAAATCTTTCCACTGGCAAAGTCAAAACTGATCCAAAGTAATGAATTAGGTTTGTTTCTATTATTAAATAGGAACAACTTTCAATATATTAAATAAGTTCGAATAACAATCAAATGATATAATCATACCTGATCAGCAATAATGGATTTGAAATTTGTATAAGAATGGAAATAAAAGTAAAAGGACTTTTAATTTAAAAGATTACATTATATATTTAGAATAACAATAATAATGACAACAGAGTTGGAAGGGACCTAGGAGATCTTCTAGCTAGTCCAACGCTTTGCTCAGACAAATTATTGTCCAATCTCTTCTTAAAAACTTCCAGTGCTAGAGAACCAACAATTCTGGAGGCAAGCCATTCCATTGATTAATTGTTCCAATTGTCAGGAAATTTCTTCTTGGTTCTAGGTTGTTTCTCTCAATTAACTTTCATCCATTGCTTTCTGTCCTGCCTTCAGGTATTTTGAAGAATAGGTACCTCTTCCTTATGGCAGCTAGATATTGGAACACAACTATCACATTAGCCCTAAAGTAGACATACCCAATTCCTGCAACTGTTCTTTATAAAGTGGAGCCTAATCGGATTATGCGACCATAATCTGTTCCCAGATTCCAGTCATGACCCAATTTGGTCATGTCTGGAAGCATGACCAACTACACATGTGTGCAGTCAAAAAAAAAAAAATGGTGCTAAAGGGGAAATCGGCATGGAAAGGGAATCTTTCCATGCCAATTTTGTTTGCAACCTGATTTTTTAATCGTGACCCAATTTTTTATTTGCCACTCGATTTGGTCACGAATAGGAGCATTTGCAACCTGAGGTTCCACTGTATGTTTTAGTCTCCCAGTCCCCTAATCCAGGGGTGGGATTCAATTTTTTTAATAACTGGTTCTGTGGGCGTGGCTTAGTTGGTGGGCCTGGCTTGTTGGTCATGTTATTGGCTGGGTGTGGCCAACTCAATATCACTCACATCAAAGCATGCATCTCCTCCCCTGGCCTCTCATGAATGTGAGGATGCTGCAACAGTTGTAAGTGTGAAAAATGGTTATAAGTCACTTTTTTCAGTGCCATTGTAACTTTGAATGGTCACTCCACACAAGCAAAGTACCAGCAAAGGAGGGAAAAAAACTCCAGAGAAGTTCCAGAGAAAGGAAGTTGAGTCCTGCCAAGAACCTAATAAGGGTTAACAGAGAGGCAGTTTCTGTAAGCAACACCAGAATGTTTCCTTCCTGCCTTCCTTACAGGATTAGGCCAGTAATTTCTTCTAACAACTGGTTCTCCAAACTGCTTAGAATGTTAAAAGCTGGTTCTAGCGAATAGGTGCGAACTGGTAGAATCTCACCCCTGCCCTAATCATCTTTGTTGCTCTTCTCTGCATTCTTTCTAGAGTCTCAACACTTTTTTTTTTACATCATGGCAACCAAAACTGGGTGCAGTATTCCAAGTGTGGTCTTACCAAGGCCTTAACTTTTACATGACTGTAAATAAATGTATTTATTTAATAGATTTTTTGTTCCACATTCAGCTGATTTGAATAACATACAACATGGTAAGACTACAAAACAAAAACAGAAAGACCAGCACAAAGTTAACAAGAATCCTCCAGGTGGCCATCAGAAATAGTTAATTTTGGTTAAAAACATGATGGATTAGGACAGTGTTGTCAAACTCCTGGGCCAAAGGCCAGATGCATCACATGCTAGCCATGGCCATGCCCAGTTTAGCAAAGGAGAAAAAAGTCTCGCTATATCACATGATACCGCTATGATGATGTGAGTTTGACACCCCTGGATTAGGACTATTTTACAAATGCCAGGAGGCTCTGAATCTCCAGAAACAAGGAATTTTGAAGTATAAGGTCTGTTACTTGGTCAGTGTTTCTCTAAGCTTTCTCAAAATGTTCCTACCAGACAGGCAGACTCAACCTTGGCAAACAGCGCTTGATGCCACCAAATATCACATTCTAGAATTCTCTATTTGTGTCTGCAGATCTTCTCCTTTGATATGTGGATTAGGTGTGGATTACTTATTTGGAGATTTGAGGAAGTTTGAGCAAAAGGTTTCCCTCCATTTGCTATTTTTACTAGATTAATTTAGTTTCAGCTTGACTGTCAAGTTTAAGCTGACATTTTTGTCCCTTTCCCTTCCCCCCTCTTTCTCCCTTCTCTCTCTGTCCCTCCCTCCCTCCCCCTCCCTCCCTTCCTTCCTTTCCCTCTTATTATAAACCTAAAATGAGAAGACAAAATGGTCTGGTGAGCAACTGGATCAGTCTTCTTTGGTTTCCTTTTCTGATTGCCAAAGGGGCTCAGCATTACTTGACTTCCTCACACTCCCAAAATAAGCAGCATTGCTTTAATTGAAACCCACGTTCTGTGGTTGGTGGCACAACTATGAGATGCCTTTGCATCCAATTTCTGCCCTCATCTCCACCTTCAATTCTAGACAGACCTGCCAAACTTTCTCTGCTTGACATGGTTCGTGGTCCACAATGAGATTACATTGCATGAGACTTGTTCTCCAGCACTGGTTTGTGGTCAGAGATAATAGTACTCCTTAACTTGCTGTCCACATATTATTGTTTCATCCAAATTCTTGGCTTAATGTGATTACTCTAAAAGCAGATGAAGGCAAATGATGATGATTTGGGGGTCGGAATGGAAACTTACATAGAAAAAAAAGGGAACACCCTTTCCTCAACAATTAAAGAAGCTCAATGCCTTATGGCCACGAAGAAAACTGCAACTATGAACAAGTTTCTAAGTTTTCCACTGTCTGCTAAGAGTATAACCTCCACACCTTACTGAAAACAAACTGAGACACACAATCAGGGCAATTCAAATCTGGGTCTCTGCTATTCTTCTGCTGCAAAGCCATGGAAGCCTATAACTATTGGAAAATAACCCTCTGAATTTCCAGACTAATTTAAACCAGAGAAGGAGGAATGAGAAGAATGTACTACAAAAACCATGGTAAATTTTTGTAAAAGGGATACTGTAGAGAGAAAGAAATTTCCTTTCAAATGGTAGAACTCTCAGCCTCCCAAGTCAAAGAGATTCAGGATAAATAAATATTTCTTCTTGCACCATAGATTGTTGGAATGGTCACTATCCTGAATGTTTGTCCATAGCTATCCATGTTCACTAAGCAGAGCCTCCAGAATCAGAGGCAACCTATCTCTGGATAAACACTGTAGCTGTAGCTAAATGTCAGGGTTCTGACCAATCCCTAATAAAATCAGGAGCCTGATCTTAAAGAGCCAAAAGAACTTCCGTAAAAAAGTTTTGGAGCAGATCTTACCAGGAGCAGATCTGGACACTTTGCTTCCCATAGATTCATTATGAAGTATGTATTACCAATGCTACAAGGTAACAGGGTCAGTCCTCCTGGGCAAAGTAATAAGACAGCGAAGGGAATCCCCAGCACAGCTGATCATAGGAACAGCTGATCGTCGGGAGAGAGAGAAAAAAAGAAATACCTTAAGGAGTGACTGAGCAGGGAAGAATGCAGTCAATGATGTCGGGCATGTGCACAATGTTGCCATGCGCGATAAGGACTGACTGGGTGGGGAAGGGAGGGGTAGGCAAAGAGGGGCCAGCCAGGGGCATGATTTGCCACTTCTAAGAACTGTGCAGAATCATTACAACAGGTTCTATAGAACTGGTCCGAACCAGTGGAATCACACCTCTGGTTGAGACTCTAGATGATTAGAGAATTGAAAGCTAAAACATATAAAGAATGGTTGGTGGAACTGGTTGGTAGTTTAATGAAAAGTAGGACTAGGGGTGACATAATAACAGTGTTTCAATATCTCAGGGGCTGCCACAAAGAAGAGGGAGTCAAGCTATTCTCCAAAGCACCAGAGGGCAGGACAAGAAGCAATGGGTGGAAACTAATCCAGGGGAGAAGCAACCTCACACTTAAGAGAAATTTCCTGATAATTAATCAGTGGAACAACTTTCCTCCAGAAGTTGTAAATGATCCAACACTGGAAGTTTTTAAGAAGAGATAACCTTTCAGATAGTCTGAATTGCTACAGGGTTTCCTGCCTAAGCAGGGGGTTGGATTAGAAGACCTCCGAGGTCCCTTCCAACTCTGTTATTCTATCCATATTGTAAATTTGTAGGACACACCAACTTCGAAGGACACAATTTTCAGATCTGCCTATGGTTCTGAAAAGCATGTTTCCTGCCTCCCCCTCTTTCCTTCTCCTTGTATGAAAAGTAGAAGAATTAATCCCTAAGTTAGCATTTGTTGAATTACTTTTCTGATGTTAATAGATGTTTCATAGACTTTTATGAATTATCAATACGAATACCCTGTTTTTATTGTCCATTTAAATATATATCAAAGTCTTGTGTAGAGAAAAAAGACACTTCAGAGATTGATTGGTGACTTAACGCACTCTTCAGAGATCCAAATCATTAGGCTGCCTAGAAACCTAGTATTTGCTACACACAAAAACTCCAATTATTAAAACAATGTTTTGAAACTAGGACAGTTTCTTCATCTCAGGGGCCGGGAGCAGTCAGACATTTTAAAAAATGCTTGAGGGAGATTAAATTCATTCTCTCTTACTCTTTTGAATAACAGGGAAATGCATGAAGAATGGCCACTGGGAATAATGGAAGTTGAGGTCAAACATATTTGGAAGGCAGCTGACTAAAGTTTTCAAGAGACCAGAAATAAAGAATGTAATGAATGGCCTATTTGGATGCAGTGGCTTAAATGACCCTCTCTGGTTTGATGGCTCGGTTTCTACAACACTTTTCATCTGAGTTTTTCAGAGAGATTTGGAGGACTAGGGAAATGTAGGTAGTCTTCTCCCGGACTGCAAAAGTGATAGTATGGTCAGTAAGTGGTCAGTAAGTAGCATCACATGACTGCACCTGATTTTATGACCTTTCTTTTGTCACAGTCATTAAGCGAATCCCTATGGTTGTTAAGTGAGATATCACATGCACAACTTGCAACATTCCCCGTTGACTTTGCATGTCAAACGCCAGTTGGGAAAGTCATAAATAGTGCAGTGATTACCAAGTGCTATATCACAATCACATAACAGTGGGGATGTTGCAGTTGTTGTAAGTGCAAGGATAAGTCACTTTTTCAGCTCCCTCATAATTTCAAATGATCACTAAATCTGATGGCTGGTTGTTAAGCAAGGACTGCCTGCATTTGAGATTTGGTTTAGAGTTTAGATCAGGGGTGTCAAACTCAATTTCATGGAGGGCCGCATCAGGGTTGTGTTTGACTTCGAGGGGTCAGGGTGGGTGGGGCCACCTCAACATCACTTGTGTCGAGGGTGTCTGTGGTGGCCCAAGTTGCTCTACCGGCAAAAATGGGCTCGCGAGCTCCGTTTTCAGCTGAGTCGCCTCCTGCAACCCTTTGACAGTGAAAACAGAGCTTCATTTTCACTGGTAGAGACACTGCAGGCTGGTCCTTCACTGTTTCCAAGGTGGCTCCATGGGCCAGACATAAGCACTCCATGGTCCGGATCCAGCCTGCAGGTCTTGAGTTTGACACCTCTGGTTTAGATTAATATTATCTATTCTCTTGCTTTATTTTTGTGTTCTGTTCATATTATTACTTGGTGAGAAGTGTGTGATTACAATGATACACACATTTTGGTAGATAGACTAATTCCTTAATTAATAAATAAATTGGCTGAGAAAGTTTTGACTGGGTCATGGCCATTTGGGATCTGAAGTCTGCCTGCACTGTTGCCAGGGCTTCCTTTGCCACACACACCCTGGTCTACATTGCCATCTCCACCTTTCACTCCATACTGGACATTGTTCTCCAGACTCTTCACAGAGCTCTCGGAGGTGGCTGAATAGGCTAGGCAGAACCAGGGCTTTAGAAGAGCAAGTTTAATGTCAACTGCCTGACTAACGAACCCAACATACATAGACACAAAAGCAAAACTTTATTGAGTACATTGTTTTGACACTGAAGAATGCAAAACCAGCCCTAACTTTTCCTGCGCAACCCTGCATAGTTAAAGAATAGCTTTTTCCCTCCTCCCACTGGGCAGTCACATTGTCCAATGATGAATCATTCTTTTGCTCTGGGAACAGTTCATGTCTTGGCTGACACCTGCCGAAGTGTCCTTGGTACACCTCTGCATTCCATCTTCCCCTTCCTTCTCCCCAGTTCTTTGGCAAGTTGAAAAGTGATAATATTTACAGGAAGAATAAGCGAATCCAGTCTTGACACCAGCATCTTAGCCACTGTACCAAACTGTTTTTCCCTCCTATCTATCTTTCCATTCATCCATTCTCTAGTTTGTATTTCAGCCACACATCTGTTACTGTATGTGCAGTAACTAAAGTTGGGGAAATTATTCGTATTTTGCCTAGCTAAGCATAACATAACTTGTAATTCAAGTTTTACCATTATAAATTAGGTTGAAACAGAATCACCTTTCATTTCACTGTTCAGGTTAAAAGTAGTTTTTTCAGTGAAAAGACAGGAATATTTCCCAGGAAAAAAAAATCTTAATTTAGTAAGGAGTCTTCTTTTCAATATTCTTAAATTTAAATATTTTCCTTTTAAAAAAATAAAGCTTCTAGCTTCTCCATTACTACTTTGATATTGTTTTTCTTCTTTGTTCTTACAGAGAGGTGAATTGGTAAATCAAGGATCATACACTGGGGGCAAAAGTGGTATTCAGCAGGTTCTGATCAGTTCTGGAGAACCAGTAGTAGAAATTTTGAGTAGTTCAGAGAACCGGCAAATCCCACCTCTGACCGGCCCCACCACCATCTATTCTCTGCCTCCCAAGTCCCAGCTGATTGGCTGGGTCTTCTTTTGTTGCCCTGCACAGGAGAATGGAGCTGGAAAGCAGGTTAGTGGGATGGGGAGGGAATGGGGATTTTACAGTATCCTTCCCTTGCCACGCCCACCAAGCCATGCCCATCAAGCCAAGCCATGCTCACCAAGCCACGTCCACAGAACTGGTAGTAAAATTTTTTGAATCCCACTACTAACTGGAGGCTAGATGACACATAACCAATCAGATCAGGGTATGAGACTGGAGCACAGACATCCACAGCAGAGAGTCAGAAAAGTCAAGATGGCAGCTGAGGCCACACATGATCAAAGATCCTCCCCCTTTTATGTGCAACATTTGCGTATTTCCTGGACTGGAAATAAATGAGCACTGTTTAAGTGATGCAAATGTTTCCTGAATAAACAGTCACCTTTATCATAAGTATTCAAAGATCACTGCTCCTGAGTGTTTTTGCCAAATGCTGTCCAGAAATGCTTGTGCAGAAAAATGAGGGACAGGCAGGGTGTGCACCAGAACACTGTGAGCATTTCATCTTTTGTGTCTATCAACTAATCATACTTTTGAGGAGGCCAAACAGGATGTCCAAGTGTCAGGAAGATACATACCAGAATCAAAAGGTGTTTTCCTCTTTCTGTCTGTTAAAGGAAGGGCTTGAATGCTGAATAGCCACAATGTGTACTCACAAGGGTGGGGATCTGGTGATGTGTTCAGATTTAGGAGATATGCATGATATGTCTTGTGGATTTATAGTGTGTGTCTGGCAGCAGCCTCCAAACAGCCTGCCACTTTGGGGGAGTCTAAATGCCTCGGGTAATATATATCTGGGAACGCACACATTTAGTGTGCATCACTGACAGAGAACTTGCATTTAGGATTTTTGGAAGCAGTAGATAGCAGCAAAGTTTAAAGTACCTTTTTGCTGTCTCCTCCTAGTGTTGCCTAGACTGCCGCAACACATATCCAACACAGCCCTATGATAGAAGAGCTCTGGAGAGACATTGTATTTGTGGTTCACTTATCAGCACTGGCCTTGCCAAGCTGAAGGTCCATGAACCATTGCTGGGAAAATAATATGAGTTCTGATAATAAACTAAGGATCTATGCATAATTTGTCTTCCTGCAGCCCCAGGAAAAATATCATGCTACTGATTTTTGGCTTTCAGAATGGCTACCTAAAAAATAAAAGTCACAGAAAGTTGTTAGTCTTACAATTTTTCAAAATTTGGCTACCTCTTTTTTTTTTTTTTCGAAATAGTGTCTAGAAGTTACATAGCTNCTTTTTTTTTTTTTTCGAAATAGTGTCTAGAAGTTACATAGCTGAATTTGAGGGGTGCAGTTTGCCTACTGCGTAGAGCAGTGTTTCTAACCTGGTCTTTTCTAGCTGATGACTTTAGGATTATCACTTCCAGATTTCTCAGCCCCTGTAGCTGATGTGGGAATTTAGAAAGTTGTAATTCAGGAAGGGGGTTGCCACATACTTTAAGAATAATCAAGTGCTGCATAGATGGTCTGTACCAGGGGTCTCCAACCTTGGCAACTTTAAGCCTGGAGGACTTCAACTCTCAGAATTCCCCAGCCAGCTGGGAGTTGAACTCTTCCAGGCTTAAAGTTGTCAAAGAAACAAGCCTGAAGATGATGAATGAGACTTCATCGAAACGTCTCCTAGATACTTCCAATTTTACGCGGGAGAGTTTTTTAAGCTTTCGCAGGTACTTACATGTGTGCTGTTCAGCTTCCCTCAGGTAATTATCCCACGTCATTGTAGTGCTTTCAAAGTTGTAGAGCAACGTTTCAGCAGAATCTCATCTGCCATCATCAGGCTTCTGTATGGATGTGGGTCTCACAGCTCCTGGTTTCAAATTTGAGGCTGGTACCATTTTGATTGGCTAGGAGCCTGGGTCTGTGTTCACTGGACCTGGAGTTTTGATTGATTGGTGTTTCTGGTTCCTTCTGTCTGTTTTGTGGCTTTGATTGGCTGGCACCCTCTGTTCCTGTGTTGGAGGCTTTCAGTGCAGCTTGGCTTCATGTGAAAGGACGGCTGCTATCCATTAGGAAACTAGGTTTCACCTGGGTGCCTGGTGGGGGGTGTTTGAGTTGGAGGCATCAGAGTGAGTCTGTTTGCGCTCAGGTGTTTGTCTGTTTTGTAGTGTGGAGATTCTTTTCTATTTGAGAGTGCAGGTTTTCCAAATGATTGACAGTCTGCTGGAATCATCTCTTCTTCATTATGCTTTCAGGTTCTTTTTTCAATCTCTATGGCTTCTCTGATGATTCTGTGGTTGGGGTTTTCTATATAGCTAGGGTTTAGTGCCATTGAAGTTGATGTTGTGACCTGTGGTTTTTCATGTGTTGGACTAGTGAGGAGGTGTGCTTCCAGCTTTTTGATTACTGCATTTTTGTGTCATCTAGGTGGGCTACTTATTCTTCTATTGGTCTGTCCAATGTATGTGGCCGGGCATGATGTACAGGGAATTTCGTATATGCCTTAGGTTTTCCAGGTCAATTTTGTCTTTGGGGGTTTCTAAGGATGGCTGCTATTTTTTTGTCTGTTTTGAAGGCAGTCTTGATGTGATGCCTGTGTAGTATCTTACTGATTTTATCTGTAGTACCTCTTATGTAGTGGCAAGACAGCTGCTCCATAGGTCTGTTGGTCTTCTAGGTCTCTGTTATGTCTTGGTGCGATTTTTGTGCATCAAGTTGATGATTTTGTTTTTTTGGAAAGCCATTGGCTGTCAATACTTCAGTCAGGGTGCATAGTTCAGTCTTTATAATGTGTTCTTATCTGGCAAGGCGTTTGGTTCTGGTAATTAGTGTTTTGCCACGGAATTTATCTGTGCGGGTGGTGGTGGCGGATGTTGGGCATATGAGGTAAGCGGTTGGGTGTGTGTTTTCTTTGGGTATATGGTGTGTCCCAGTGTGCCATCTGTTCTTTCGTAGATTAGTACATCTAGGAATGGTAGTTTGTTTATTTCAGTTTCCATGGTGAACTTGGATTTTGGGGTGTGTGCTAATTTAGGTGTTTAGGAAATTGTTTAGGTTTCTTTTTCCAATGGGGCCAAATCACAAATGGTCCATTGATGTATCTTAGCCATAGTTTGGGTTGTGTGGGTGGCATTAGCCAGGGCTCTGATCGCGAATTCTTCCATGAACAGGTTTGCAATGAACGGGTGAAAAACACACCAGACATAACAGAGACCTAGAAGACCAACAGACTATGGAACAGGCTTGTCTTGCCCTTAACATAAGAGGTACTACAGATTAAATTAGTAAGATACTACCACAGCATCAACATCAAGACTGCCTTCCAAAACAGACAAAAAAATAGCAGCCATCCTTAGATACCCAAAGACAAAATTGGACCTGGAAAATCTTAGCCATAGTTGGCGTTTGGTGGGTGGCATTAGCCAGGCTCCTGGATTCAAATTCTTCCTGAAAAGGTTTGCAATAAGGGGTGACAGTGGTGATCCCACAGGGGCTCCGTCAATTTGCTTTGTATATGAAATAATGGTGGTTAAAGTGTTCGTTTAGTTCCATGAGGTGTTTAGCTGGTTAGTATTTATTTGATGATTCAAGAGTTTCTTTATCGGGACTTGAGTGAATAAGAATCACGTCGAAACTACAGCAGATCTTACTTGTTCATGTGTAGAATCTTGAAAATCATTTTCTAACGAAGTGGTATGCAGTTCTTTGTACATATGAAGCTCTGCGGGTTTCAGCATGAGGCTGTAGTTTGTCTTTGCTAAGCGTTTAGAATAGGTTTTGTAGTGGTGCCCTTGGAGCTGAACTATGGGTCCTGAGAAGTATGCCTCTTTGTATATTTTTGGAGGCCGTATAGTTTGGCATTGGAAGATTTTCTCTTGGGGGATGAATATATATATATTGTATGTAATGTATGTATGTTGGATCTCTTGGATCTCTATTGGATCCAAAGAGTCTGTTGATCTCTTTGCTCATGTGGGCTTCGTTATAATATTCTTTTTCGTTATTTTTCCAAGATATGTGGTTGGGTCCGTGTTTATGGTTGTGATGGGAGTCCCTTGGAGTAGGTCTGTCAATTTTGTTTCGTAGTCTTTTCTATCCATTACTACTGTGGCATTCCCTCTGTCTGCTGGAAGTATGATTATGCTGCTATCCTTTTTTAGGGCTTGTAGCGCTTTGAGTTCTTCTTTGTGCAAGGTGCTTTGTGCAAGTTGCTTGCAAAAACCATTCTGGCACAGCGTAGGCTTGCCCCAAATTTAAAACTGAAATGGTTGTTAAAATCTGACTCACAGACGAACACAATACAGAAGCCTGATGGTGGCAGATGAGATTCTGCTGAAACGTTGCTACAACTTCATTCGGGTATTATCCTACGTCATTGTAGTTGTGCTTTTAAAGTTGTAGCAACGTTTCAGCAGAATCTCATCTGTCATCATCAGGCTTTTGTATTGTGNTATCCTACGTCATTGTAGTTGTGCTTTTAAAGTTGTAGCAACGTTTCAGCAGAATCTCATCTGTCATCATCAGGCTTTTGTATTGTGTTCTTCTGTGAGTCAGGCTATCGCAGCCGTTTCAGTTTTAAATTTGAGGCTAGCCTGCGCTGTGCCAGAATGGTGTTTTTTTTTCATCCTGATTGGTTGGGAGTCTTAGTCTATGTTTATTGGTCAACCAAGCAGAACACAGCAAACTCAAAGACCAATGCACAAGCAAACCACCCAAAAGCAACTTGCACAAAGATGAATTCAAAGCGCTAGAAACCCTGAAAAATGATAACAGCATAATCAAACACCTGGGCACAAACAGACTCCCCCTGATACCTCCAGCTCAAACACACCCTAACCAGGCACCCAGAGAAAACCTAGCTTCCTAATAGATGATAGCCGTCCTTTTACACGAAGCCAAGCTGCACTGAAAGCCTCCAATACAAGAACACAGTGTTGCCAGCCAATCAAAGCCAACCATGTGTGAATTTTTGTCCAATATCTTTTAGCTTCTATGCAAGACCACCACATATGGTAGTATGTTCCTGGTGTTTAATGACACTTCCAGCATTTAGTTGATTTATCTTTAAACATTTTGGCTAGTTTTGCTGGTGCTAAGTGCCATCTATAAAATGTCTTATACAAGTTTTCTTTATATGCTGTAGATATTGTTAATTTATAATTTCTGTCCCATAGTTTCTGCCATTTATCAAGTTCTAAAACATATGAAAAGTTTTTTGCCCGTGCTATCACTGTTTCTTTAACTTGTTCCTCCTCTTGAGGGCTACTTTTCTTGTTTTCTTCTCAAATACATTTTGGAAAATACAACTTCAAATAAGCTTCATTTATTCAATGCCTAGACTTAAGTTAAAAAAATCTAACACATGCACACACAGTCATGGCCAATCAGAATTTTGGAAAATGGCTAGACTCCCCAGATCAAGTCTTGGCAGTAAATTTTAGTTCCTGATTTCATCTTTCATTTTTCATGACTTAAATTAGCTATTAGACTCAGATAAAACCTCTCAGACATGCAATATGGCATCACTAAATTAAAATGTTTATTGCAAAATAAAATATAAGCCACCTTGAACTGTCTCCCAATATTGTGTCTCAGCTTATTTTTCACAAAAATAATTGGAAAGAAGTGTTCATATTGATTTCATAGAATTATAGAGTTGGAGAGGATTCTCTTGTCATCTACCATAGTCCAGAGTTTCTCAATCTTGGACATTTTAAGATGTGTGGATATCAACTCTCAGAATTCCTTAGCTAGGATACTGATTGGGAAATCTAGGAGTTGAAGTCCATACATCTTAAAGTTGCTGAGAAACTCTGATCTGGCTTTGCCTGAAATTCAGAGAGAAAGCACATGCAACCTGAGGTTCACTAGCCTGCTGAGAGAGCTAATAAACAGAATAAAATGGAGCAATTATTTTTCATGCTTTGGAAAATACTGTATGAGCACTTCCACACCATCATCATTTTCAGTTTGCAGTTTGGCCAAAGCAATTCAATATTGGCTTATGACTGTCACTTCTATTAAAGCCAACCAACAAAGAAAGTATTCTATCAACATGTCATCCATCAAGCTCCAACAGGTCCTAGCATTTAAAAAAAAAATCTTGTCCTTATTAAACAGCTAGATGAATCCTTTGCCCCTTTCCCTTTACCCAGGTGCTATAATGGGAGCCTCTGTAAAATCTACGTGAAAAATGATCGTTTGTAAACTTCAAAGTCATTTTGCAACCATTCCTGCTGTGTTTCATAAAAGCTTTTGAAGACGAATTTGGAATGCTGCATAGAAAAATGCTGCCTTTGTTCTGATTTCAAATAAACTGCTGCAGAGCTAGGAAAACAATCAACTCAGCTCTTGGAATCAGCTAAAGTGGAGCCCAGAAGCTGAGCTGACTCTGGATCTTCAAGAAAAGCCCTCATGAAGTGTCCTGTAGTGCATGCAGCCTAAAATCCCATTGCCCTTTGCTGTAGCTACATAACCATTGGTTCAAAATGATCATTTGCACATATTGCCTAACCTAATGCTCCCTGCAACACACACATACACAGCAATTGACCATTGGGTATCCCAGTGTTGTTTAAAGCAGCTACTTTAGGTAATTTCATGTAAAAAAAAAAAAAGGCAGCCAATCAATCTTCATACTGTGTACAGTTAAATATTCTAACCCGAATACTCATTTCTGGGATCTCTGTCCTACTCTCCACACCCATTTAATGAAACAGTACAGTAGATTATCTGAAATGTACTTCATGAAAAAAAATGTTGATACCTCCTCTTGACCCAAAGGTGCTTTTTTCAGGAGGCAACTGGACTTTCTTGTTTTTTCTTTGAAGACATTTCATTTCTCATCCAAGAAGCTTCTTCAGCTCTGACAGGATAGCGGGGAATGGAAGGATTTATAGTCAAAGAAAAAAACAAAAAAGCCCAGTTGCCTCCTGAAAAGGGGACCTTGGGACAACCATGACCTAGATAATTGAAAATCTCTACAGACTGTTACCTCCTGTTGAGTTGGCAATTAATCATCGATTACAATTAAACTGTTTTTTAAAGAAAAAAAAACATTTTTATTCATTCATTTCTTTAAAAAAACCAGGGATTGTGCTTCTTCTTTTGAATTTCTATGCAGTTGCACACTTTTTACAAAATATAGCCTGTGTTCACACATCATACTTAAACAAAGCAGGTTAAAAAAAAACCCAGCATCTGTAGCTGCCTGCAGCTAGACCTGGTTAATGTGAGTCAATTAGAGCGTTTTGTGTCTAAGCCTGGTGGTACAAATCCAGCCTCTCCGGTTATTTTATGATACAGAGCACCAGTTTCCCCCAAATACGTTGGCAATCTCTCCCCAGGTTCAACATGAGAGCTTTATGTCACCTTATTTTTCCTCCTTTTCTATCTCATTCTTTAAAAAGAAGTTGTATTTTTGCTAATTACATTGCAAGGGATGGAAAAGTTCCCATCAGGTCAAATCATTTTTTCTCCATGTATAAGATAATTTTTCAAATTTATGTTGCATCCACAATAAAATGCTGGGCTTGTCTACTCCAATGGTGTCTCATGTTTGTGACAGGAGTATGGTGTGGTTTACTACGCATCTTTAATGCTTCTCCAGTTTCACAATTAGCATCCAAGCCCAGAGACATCTGATTCGTAACTTGAATTTTCAATACATCTGCCAGTTCTTCTTTTTGTCTTAGTAACATGTTCTTTGTCAAAATCTTTGTTTTGTCTTTGTTTATTTTCAGGCCGGCCACCTTACCATTTGCCTCTATCTTTTCCAATAGTTTTGGTGCTGTTTCTAGAGGGTCTTCTAAAAAAAAAACCAAGTCATCTGCAAAAGCTTGCAATTTAAATTCTTCCTTTTTAATTTTCATTCCTTTTATACTCTTTTCGTCTCTAATGTTTCTATTTAACACTTCCTGAGTTAATATGAAAAGCAAAGGTGATAGTGGGCAACCTTGTCTTGTACCTTTTCTTATATTGATAGAGTCTGTTAATTCTCCCTCTATCATTACCTTTGCCGTTTGCTTATAATATATGGCTTGTATTGCTTGAATAAATTTTCTGGCAAAGCCCATCTGTTCCAATAATAATAACATGAATCTCCAGTTCACATTATCAAATGCCTTTTGTGCATCTAAAAATATCAAAGTCATTTGTTTTTCAGGGTGAACCTCATAATATTCCAAAGTGTCCAATTTTACTCTCATATTGTCTTTAATTTGTCTCTTTGGCAGGAATCCATTTTGGTCAGAATGAATAAAATTATTTAAATATTTTTTGAGTATCTCTGCCAATATTGAAGCAAAGATTTTATACTCTGCATTTAATAAAGAAATAGGTCTATAATTCTTAATTTGTAATGGATCAGTCTCTTCTGACCATGTTTTAGGTATCTTCTTCTTTAGCATAACTTCATTCATGACTTCTACCGTGTTTCTCACATTATAAGGCTGGGCCTTATATTTTTTTGACCCCCGAAAAAACAGCTAGGCTGTCACCCCTATCCTGGGCACCCCAGGCTAAGCTGACAGGCGAGTCCTCCTTCCCGGCAGTGAGCCCCTCCCCGACGGACCCTCTGCTCATCCCCCCAGGGCCGCGCCAGAGCCGTGTGGGCTGGGCAGAGCCAGGAAAGTGAGCCGCAGATGCGTGCATGCCTCCTCCTGCCTCTCATTCCCAAATCTCGCCCAGGCGAGCAGTGCTTTCATTGCTGTGCAAATCCGCAGCTTCCTCACCTCTCAGTATGCAGAAGGAACTGGCTACAGCCTTCTCCTCCTCAGCCACAGCGCAGACCTTGCAGGGAGAGAGAGAGAGATAGCGGGAGAGATCCTCTTGGATGAGCGCCTTCCCTCGGAATGCGGCGATGGGAGCACCTGAAGCCAAGTGTCTCCTCAGGGCTCCAGTTGCAGGGAGGAGCCCTGACTGGCCACATGTGGCTGTGCCAAATGCCGCAGCATTCCTCTAATGCCGCAGCAGCAAGGGAGAAGGAAAAGCAACGGTGGCGAAAGGTCTCCCAATATGAAGTGCCCCCCCAATGCAGGCAGCACCATATCCAAGCATGCAAGTACTTTCCAAATGCAAGCCCTCCCCACCATTCCCACCCCATTTCGCATGTTTAATATGGGCCTTAACTTGAGGGGAGGGGCTTAATTCAATTTTATAAATTGAATGCCAATAAAACATGGTGGGGCTTCCTATTGGTGGAGGCTGTATTGTTGGAGAAATACGGTAGCAATGGAAGGTTCAGCGATTCTTCCAATGTTTTATAGAATTCTGCCAGAAGTCCATCTGGGCCTGGTGCCTTCCCATTGTTTTGTTTCTTCAGGCTTGTCACACTGCCCAACGGATGCAAAACATTCGTAAAAAGGACACAACGGACAAGAAAAATGTTCCATCCGTTGCTATCCACTCTCAAAAGGGGCAAAAATTTGCATAACCAGAGCGGATAAAATGGAAAGGAATGGACGCAGGGAGGATGCAGAGCAGATGGAAAGCAGATGCGGAAGGGAAGCCCAGCGGAT
>BHFT01008099.1:0-19693 GCA_004320025.1 Laticauda laticaudata
CCAATCACAATTACAGCATTCTCTTAAAGATTACAACAGTATTAAAATGACTATCCTGGTTTATATATTGCCAACCCTGTTAGGTGACTATCATTCCTAACAGCCCTCCATACAGGAGTGTGGCCAACAATTTGATTTTAAATGATTGTAAAACAGCTGAAATATACTATGTGTGTCGAGAGAAAAGATCCTCTAAATAGGACAGGCAGTTTACTTTATTTAATCAATCAATTCATATAATTCCCCAATCAACATGCAACTGAGGGTACATACACAGAATAAAAAAAGAAAGAAAAATGTTCCTGGTATATTGTATCATAGTGATAGTAATAGCACTTAGACTTCACAATGCTTTACAGCCCTCTCTAAGGAGTTTACAGAGTCAGCCTATACATAGGGCATTGTTTGTCAATTTCAAAGTCTTTATTTAAATCCCCACAATTGCACTGAGATAATAATGGAATACTAATGAAGAGAGGATGCACTTTGGTTAACTCCATTAGTAGCTGGCACTATATCTGAGAGATGGCTTGCTATATTGCACCTCACTCGCTGATCCTAGAGGTATGTGCCTGTATTTTAGACCCATGTCCCTCCTGGCTTGTGAAAGCTGCCCAGGAGGTGACAGGTGGGTGGACTCTGGTGGTGAATAATGCTTCTCTACAGGAGGGGATGGTGCCCCAGCACTTTAAGGAGGCTGTGGTCCTCCCTCTTCTTAAGAAGCCATCTCTGGAGTCCAGCCGGTTGGATAATGTCCAACCTGTTTCCAATCTTCCCTTTTGGGGAAAGGTTGTAGAGAAGGTGGTCATGCAGCAGCTCCTGGATGAAACGAATTATCTCGACCCCTACCAGTCAGGATTCAGGCCTGGATTTCAGACAGAAACAGCATTGGTCGCATTTTTGAATGATCTCTGGCGGGGGTGGGTTGGGGGTAGTGCATCCATCCTTGCTCTACTTGTCTTCTTGGTGGCTTTTGATACTATTGACCATGGGATTCTCCTGGGGCAGCTTTGGGAAATAGGAGTGGGAGGCCTTGTGCTGTCTTGGTTCACTTCCTTCCTGTGCGACCGCTCTCAGTCAGTGTTGATAGGAGGGGAGAGATCCAGTCCTCACCCACTGCTTTACGAGGTTCTGCAGGGCTCAGTACTCTCTCCACTCCTGTTCAACATTTATATGAAGCCGATAGGTGAGATAATCTGTTATCATGGACTGAGGTATCACCAATATGCTGATAATACTCAGCTGTTTGTCTCAGCCTGTGGTGAGTTAAGTGTTGCTGTGTCCTCCCTCTCATAATGCCTGGAGGCTGTTAGGGGCTGGAGGGGGAGCGACAGATTGAAACTAAACCCTTGCAAGACCAAATGGCTCTGGGTTTGGGGTTTATCGGCTCAGGGAGAATTGCCACCTTTGGTCTTGGAAGGGGTGGCAGTACCCCAAAAAGACCCTGTGCATAATCTAGGGGTTTTCCTGAACTCACGACTCCTGCTCAAAGAGCAAGTGGCAATCGTGGCCAGGAGGGCCTTTGCGCAATTGTGAGTTGTGCACCAGTTATGCCATTTCCTGGACCAACGATCCCTACTTACAGTCACTAGTCACTTCCTGTCTTGATTATTGCAACATGTTCTACATGGGGCTGCCCTTGAAGATCATCCAGAAGTTCCAATTGGTGCAAAATGCAGTGGCCTGCATGGCTTTATGCAGACCCCAATTTGCACATGTGTCCCTCTCCTGCAGGAGCTGCATTGGTTGCTGATTTGCTTCCGGGTGCAATTCAAGGTGCTGGTTGTCACCTTTAAAGCTCTTCATGGCTTGGGACCGGGTTATCTGAGGGAACATCTCTTGCCAGTCACATCTACCTGACCCATTAGAGCGGGGAGGCAGGGAATATTGTGAGTCCCATCCCTGAGTGAGATATACCTGTTGGGACCCAGAAGAAGACCCTTCTCCATGGTGGCTTCCTCTCTCTGAAATATCATTCCCCCAGAGATTAGAATTCCCCCCCACTCTAGCACTCTTTCAGAAGGCACTGAAGACGTGGTTTTGTCAGCGGGCCTGGGGAACCCGGAGTGGGATGGAGTCCATCAAATGGCTAAGGTGATCTGCTCTCGGTGGGGTGGGGTGGGGGAGTTGGAGGGTGATTTTTTATTTTTTTCCAGATTTGGTTCTATTGTACTTTATTAATTTATTTGATTCTTTTTGTTAGTTTTTATTGTTTTTATTTTTATTTTTTGTTTTAAATATAGTTTTACATTGTGTAAGCCGCCTTGAGTCACCATGGGCAAATAGGCAGCAATACAAATTAAACAAACAAACAAATAAAAAAAGAAAGAAAGAAAAAGTACTAATTCCTAATCTGGCACAGAGCAACACACCCTAATTCCTGCCTGTTCATTGGCCACCAAATTGCAAAAGCATTTTAGGGAGAAGAAATAAGGAGGTCAGAGCAACTAATCTCCAGTTGAATGTGCTGAGGGAAACCAACCATTTCAGCTCTTTTTTTCCTGAAGTTTGTTTGTTTTTTTATTAACACCACCACCACCCCCATCTCCCATTCTCTCTCTCTCACTCTCACTCTTACACACACATACTTCAAACATCTTTACTGATTTTCTTTTAGGCAAAATCTACGTTCACAGTGGCAAATGCTGTTTCAGCTCCAGTTAATTTTGCAATTACAACAGTAAGAATTATTGTCAACAACATTACTACCATGCTTCTGTGTCCTTAAACCTGCTGTAATAGATATATGTAATAACAGAGTGTATCATGTTTGGAGAAAATGTATGTGTGGGGAGATTGTTTTATCTTTGTGGAGGCCAGGTTCTTTCCTATGATGGTTGGCAACATCCAGAATATGAAATACCAGAAGAATACCAGATCTGAATGACTTGCACAATCTTGCAATTTGCAATGTCCTTCTAAAGCACATAGCTCAATGCTATCATGTGGTCCCATATGCAGCTTCCAGGACTTAAGACCCAATGAATTGTTGTGTTGTTATTTTTATGCCATGCACTTTCAACAGGTTTATCTCAGTAAAAATAGTTAATGAATCATCCTTGTGATCTAAGCTATAGAGAATCAAAACACAAGTGTAATATGATTAGGCAGAACAACTGCTATGTTATGATGAAATGATGTCTGGAGGGCTTTGCATGCCATTCTGATTGTGATGTTACTGTGAATACATTTTTGTTGTAATGTGCTTCAAACATCATAAAACATTGGCTTTAAAAAAAAAAAAAGACTTTTGCAGAAAGGATCTTCACAGCATATTGTACTTCAGTTAAAATGGTGTCAGGGGTAGAACAAGTTCAGTTTATTTGCTGCCTTAACACACTTTTGAAGGAAAGGGAAGAGATCAGACAACTGGAAGTTTTTAAGAGATTGACAACTATTGTATAGGGTTTCCTGCCTGAACAGGGGATTGGACTAGAAGGCCTCCAAAGTGCCTTCCAACTCTGTTATTCTGGATTTAACAGAAGTTGGAGTACAGCCACCTTGATTTAAGATATACTTACACTTTCTTTAATATTAATGTTCTTTTTATTGCCACTATTTGGCTGTCTCTAATATAAAAGCAAACTTCAGTTCTTTGATCTCATATTTTAACGGAAGGCAAACAATAGAATAATCAACAGACCATCTGAAACAAACTTAATATCACATACCAGGGATCGTAAAGAAATAATATATATAAAAACAACATAGAACGTGGAGAACGTGAGTATCTATAAGTCAGGAACAGAGGATATGATACATTACAGTTCTGGTAAAGGTAAGGCGGGTGTTGAAATAATCTGTAATCCAAAATGGAAATTATTATATCCTCTTGCGCAAGGATTTCCTGGCCAACTAAATAAACTTTATTATTATACACAAAAATGACAGTATACACAGCAGACAAGATAACCATGCTGGATTTCATATCACAAATCAGTAGTTGAACACTTCCTAAGTTTTTAGGACTGCTGATGTATCGGTGGATTATGCGAGCAGATCCCAGTAAGGTGGCCTTCTGCAGCTGACCAATGGTGATCTTGTCAGCACCAGTTGTTTTTAAAAGCTTGCCGAGCTCTTTAGGCATAGCACCCAGTGTGCCAAGTACCACTGGAACCACCTGCACTGGTTTATGCCAGAGTCTCTGCAATTCGATTCTCAAGTCCTGATATCTGGTGACTTTTTCAAGTTGTTTCTTGTTGATTCTGCTGTCACCAGGTATGGCAATGTCGACGATCCACACTTTTTTTTTTCTCCACAATCGTGATATCCAGGGTATTGTGTTCCAAAACTTTGTCAGTCTGTATTTGGAAGTCCCACAGTAGTTTTGCATGCTCATTTTTGACCACTTTTTCAGGCTTATGAGCCCAACCAACTACTACCATTACTACTACTAATTATTATTATTATTGAAAACCTTTATTTTATGGTTAGAGCAATACTGTAAAACAGAATATTTTTATCAGATGATAAATAGTGTGTTGCTCATATAATAAGGTCTAATTTTTAAGACTTAACCTGTGGTTTATCTCGCACATACAGTATGTATAATAAATGAAAATGCCATTAAAAAACTATCTCTGCTTTTTTTTTTTTCGAACAACTAAATGAGATACCAAACATTACANATGCCATTAAAAAACTATCTCTGCTTTTTTTTTTTCGAACAACTAAATGAGATACCAAACATTACAAAATAAACTGTCAAATGAGTTACAGACCAGTGAGGAACCAGGCACTATTTCATTGTCATGTTCAAATTTATTTCCTAACTTAGTAGTATTGTAATCTATGATATAAAGGTAGAATTATCCATCCAAATAAGAAATATTTCTTCTATCAAAACAGAAGCACTACGGTAATAACCATAGAAAAGCAAGTTCTTTTTGCATTGCTACCTAGCTGTCTATGGTTATCTACCTTGCTGCCTAGGATTGGCAATCATGATCATAGCAGATTGTCAAAATTATTCACTATTCACAGTATTATCATTTCTTCTGCTCAAAGATCATAGAATTTTCTTTTTAAATAGTTTCAGCTGCTTGCAACATTACTGTTTTTTTTCTAATTATTGTTTTCATATTTATGATTCAGAATTTTAATGAAATGACTGTCCTACTTCCTTATGTAAAATATCACATTTATTAAAATACCAAATGCATATTGATTTAGCAGCTGGATAATTTGTTTCTCCTAAAGTATAAAGGATGCTGCTTTGAAAATGCCCTAAATCTCTTTTTCCTTTTAATAAGAGACTTTGCTGGAATTTGAATTCCAGCTGTTACAAGGAGTTAAAAAACAAAACAGGCCTCCAAAGAAGAATGATTGTTTATCTGATTTGGGGAGTACAGAACCTCTAAGATTTCAGTTGTTACTTTTTTTGTGTTGATTAATTAGACTTACTAAATTTCAGTAAAGAACAAAAGGTACTATGTGAAACTGTAGATGAGAGTGGAACAAAAGACAGTTGGAAAGGATATAAAAGAATACTATGATAGAGTAAATGCTGGTGTAAAGTAGATGTAAAGAGATTTCTCATTTGAAATTCATTTAATATGTCTTACTCCTTTTCTGAAAGGCAACAGCATGATTGATAAGTTGGTATGTATCATATTTCAACTTTCAAAAAGAAAAGGAAAGGGAGTTGTTTATGCTTATTACTTCTGCTTCTCCCCTACCAAGAAATTGTGAATGTCTCTATGTCATTTACACATCGCAATAGCTTACAGAATAAAAAGTCTCTTCCATTTATGATATAATTTTGGTTGAACAGTCAAAGGCATCTACCACTTATAACCTGATATGACCTGCATCACAAGCTTACATACACAAGCCATAATGTTGATATGGTTTATGGATTGAATGCTTTCTTCCCCCAATTAATCTCATGGATCCTGCCTTAATCTCAGTTGTGAGATGAGGCAGAACACTATACACTGCTCAATAGGTCTGAGTTTCCTTCAATGATTATGAAGTTCTGAAAAGTATTTGGTGAGCAGTTTGGCACCCCCTAAGCTGTCAAATATTTGACATAATTGCTGTAATACCTATTCAAGACATTCCATTTGAAGCAAAATAAGTTCTCCAAGGATCACATTGACTTTTCCAGCTAGTTTAAGCATGTGATGTACAGAGCGAGTACTTCAGCACTAACTTCATCACAAGTTCTTCTATGCCTTTTGTGTGGGAGTTGCTTAACTTACAAGGAGGAAGTTTTGAGTCTTATATTCAGAAAAAAATAATGTGAATTCAAGTTTTTACCATTTCCAAGGAGTTGTTTTCCCTTTAAAATTGTTCAACCTTGATTGATGCCCTCTCATTAATGAATGAAACTCACTAAAGGAATGTTTTTTAAAAAGACTTGATTGTAATGGACAGTTTGCAGTGTGACAGAAAGAACAGTTTCAAGGTTGGAGCTGATAAGATAAATTATAATTCAATATCAACAAGCTCACAGTACTGATTCAGGTACTCAGTTCATCAGTATAGATATGAAAAGATTGATAGACTTTACTTTTTCATGCATATTCTTTTCTTCTTCATTCAAGCCAACTTTTGAACCTTATACGGAATTATTACCAATACACACCTTGCATTTCACAAACATTCATTTCAAGGCTTGTGCATTGAGGAACTTAATTAATAGAGGAGCTGCATTGTATTTTCAACTTTTTAATTGCAAACTACCATTCTTCCAATAAAAATTCTGAATAATTTAGTAAAAATAAACTCTGATTGTTTCCATTTGTAAAACAGTTTAGTAAGCGATTGATTTATGCTTCAAATACTTTCAGCACAGCATCAACAAAATTTACTGTAAATAAAAGAGTTAACAGGTACTTCTTTCTTGGTTGAAATACTTGAAGATTTGGACTAACTCAAAAATCAGAGAATGTCTCTGTTAGCAATAAAGATTGCTATCCATTTATTTAAAGCCATTGTGATTTTAATAGTATTACATGCAAAACTATATGTTTCTGTAACAACATCCTTTGATTTATTGCCTGCTTTTATGAATTTCATCATTTCCCTGAAGTCACTTACTTTCTTTTTTTTTCTATGTCTACATGAAACTGTAAATCAATAGGATGTTTCTTTGTCATCTTCATACCAGATATTCTTATCACGCATCTAGTTTTCATTGTAGATATGGGTATTCCAGTCTTTAGCTTGACAACAAATTTTCAACTAATTTGGCTGAATTGGATGCCATGGTGATAAAACAAACAAGTTCCAAATTCTGACGGTTATACCAAAATGTGATTTTTTTCATAATTGTAAATCCAAAATTATACCCCAATAATGAGATATAGCTAAATATGCCAAAAGCATATGTCAAAATTAAAAGAGTCTATACCACTGAGACTAGAGTTAGTAAGAAATCAAACCATTCTCTACACTTAGGATTTCTTAAATGCTCTCACACTTCTTACACAATGTCTTTTATTGCTTCAAAACAAATAGCACCTGTTTTTATGTATGTATTGACTACTCCCTTTCTCCTTTCATTTACCAATGAAAAGGTCGCTTTCCCAAAGCTGGGAATCACTGAATCATTTCTCCAGAGTGCTATGTGTACCGATGTCACAACGCAAATCCCAAAGAGGATGTGTTTCCTTTCTGTCCAAATAATGACTGTAATTAAACAAGGACATGTCTGGGGAGGAAATAGTCATGTGGTAACATTATATAGTTTTCCTAGAATTCTAGACAGCATGTATTGTTAAATAATTCTAACATTCCTTTTAACAAATTAAAAGCAATGTTTTATTTCATGCAATTGTTATTTCTTGAAGCTCTAGACCAAAAATCTCCTTAAGTTTTAGAAATAACTTTGATTTAAATTTGAAGATGACCTCTGAAAACTAAATGAATATTTTTTTTCTGCTGAATGGGCTGGTGCTTTCTTCTAGTATAATTTATGGGAGAAATTAGTTTGAACAGTTCGCTTTTATGGAGCTCTGCTTCTTGTAGCAAGCCTGCAGAAACAATTTCCCCCTAAGCCTCCATCTGTTCTTCAAACCAGGGCATATGCCATCTCATCAAGCTTGAAAGTCAACTGATTTATAACTCCTGAAAACTGCATAGATTGAAAAGAAAGGTCGTATGCTGCTCTGTGACAATGATTTGTTAGGCACTTGGATAAAGACAATTCATATTATTATGGACCTAAGGGGAAACACACAGTGTTGTAAGCTTAAAGATGTGGTAGATTGGCAGTCAGCAGGAAAGCAAATGCCCTTCCTTGTTCAGATGAAACAGTTACCTTTTCTCCAAAAGCAAAGCGAGCATAGCAGGTAAGCAGTGGTACCAGGGAGACATCTTGTTATCACAGCGTGCTTCAGATTTGAAAGCCTTTTCTCTCCCAGGTGCAAAGGTTGCCATCCAGAAATACTCAAGTTTGCTTCACTTTTGTCTTTAAAGCCTATACAGAATCATCAGCCTGAAAAGAGTTTTCTTTTTCTTTCTTCCTAGGAGTTATTTTTTTTTCAGTGCCACTATAAAACATCATGTTTGATTTTCTCTTGAGGTGAATCCAAAGCCTTGTCCCAGTTAGAAGTGTAATGAAGGAATCAATCTTGGTCCTATTTTGTGGTAATTCTTCTCTTCTCTTACTCCCCCCCCTTTAAAAAACTAAACTGAAGTAAACAGTTACAGAGAAAACAGCTTGGCAAGCAACAGACCAAAACAAATTGACAATGTGACTATCAGGAAAATCAATGTGTCATTTGATGTTTTCATTTGTGCTCTTGGTATACTCTGTTTCTTTTGATGGCACACTATTATCATGAAAATAAATCCCCTGATCCTTTCAATCCTGTTTAGGGTCCTATCTTTCAGGAAGAGAAAAAGAGAGGGAGGGAGGGATCATCTTCTAGCTTGTTCCCAATTTAAATAAACTCATATTTTGCATATTTAAAAAAATGTTAAGCAGAAATAACTGACCAAAATAATCTTCTGTACGGAGAATATTCAGTCCGTTTGGACAACGGTCACAGAAGTAACTCCAGAGTTAAGTTCATTGACTCAGCCAGTTTAAACCATAAGTCAAAGTATTATTCCTGCAAGAAATGTAGAAAATTTTCAAATTATTCAAACAGGTTTTTCAAATTAGCCAGCCTTTAACTGTTCCTCTTTGTTTATATAGTGCTTTTAAAGTTATAGTGCTTATTTGAAAAATCTAAAACCCATCAGGTGGTTCTGACCAGCTTGAAGAGAAAGTTTTAAAAGATTTTAACTTTGCTTTACCAAATCAAATCTTGCAATCTATATGATTTATTATTTTTCTGTTGAGTTAACTTTTGTTATATTTTCCCCTTCAGGAAAATAAATGCAGGTAGACCAACACAGTTAGTCTGAAAATTTCTGCTGTTAAGTGAGACATTTAACTTTAGTGAGTTTTACCCCATTTTACAACTTTTATTGCCTCAGTTGTTAAGTGAATCACTGTGTGAGGTGGAAGCAGATAAAAAACCACCAAAAGATTCGTTGATCCAAGGAAAACAAGGTTTTATTCACGTGTCTGCAGAGACGGGTCCCCTCAGGCATTGAAGGAACACAGAGCAAAATTCAGGCAGCATTTTTATCCCCTCTTACGAGGGCTTGGCTCACATTCTTTCTGTTTTCAAATTGATACATATATTTCGAAGGTTAATACTAGCTCCTTATCTAGCAAAAGAAGTTATACGGTTTCTGACATCGCAGCACTTTATTACAGTTCCCCATTGTTCTAGCCTTATCTTGTTTTTTCTCTTGTGCACAAACTGGAACACTTTCTTATTTAGCAGAGTGACTGAGTTTTGAGACACACTTCCTTATTCAATTCAATGGGCCATCCAACATGGCTTCGGTTCTGCTCACAACTGCAATTGATAAGTTAGTAGTTATTACGTGAATCTGTCTTTCTCATTGACTTTGCTTGTTAGAAGGTCGCAAAAGAGGATCACATGATCCCAGGATATTGCAACCACCATAAATATGAAACAGTTGCCAATTTTGAGCATGTGTCCATGAAGATGATGCAAAGGTCATAACTGAAAAATGATCATGTCACTTTTTTCAGTAGCATTGTAACTTTGAACAGTCACTAAATGAACTGTTGTAAGTCGAGGACTACCTGTCGTGAAGAATGAGGTGAGAAGTGATAAGTTTGAGAGATATTTTTCCTGTTCCCAACCTTTATGATTGACTATTATTTCATATTCTGTTATAAGTTGTTTATTTCTGTTTATATCAATCCAAAGATATGAGAATCCTATCCCCTTAGTGAAAGTAACACAACCATAAGATGAAACAATCTAGCCTGTAATCACTGTTAAATAATTACTTTAAGGCCGTGTCACACTGCACCAACGGATGCAAAGAGAATGTAAAACAGACAAAAAAGCTTGCCATCAGTTCAAAAAACATATGTACTCACTGCCTCCATTTGCTTCCTCTTCTATCCGTCAGCATCCGTTTTTAATTGACGTTTTCATCCGCGTCCAAAGTTTTGGGCCTGCTGAAAACTTTTGCGCCGGAGTAAAATGTTATCCAATTCATCCGTTCTTGGCACTACCGCTAGCGCAGCCGCTATGCATCCGCTATTATCGCTAAGCGTGCGTGTGCATCGCTAGCAATCTCCATCCGCCCAAGGACGCAGGGAGGAAGTGGAACGGATGCAAACGGTATGCAGCACGGAAACAAACCATTTAAATAAAGAAAAAAACATTCCAGAGGCGACCTATCTCGGATATTAAAGGAGATGCCTAGGAGGATGCCTAAGGAGGATGCCTACGAGGATGCAAAGGACATCTTATAGCTTGCTTATAAAAAGGGGGAACGCAACTCGGTCTTGCATCTCACTTTCAGACAGCAGCCCAGCTGCAGACACTCCTCGCGCAGCCCTTCCATCTGACTCTTGCTATTCATCAAGCATCGCAGTCATGTCCACGCGTGGATTGCGACAATAAGATCCTTTTGGCAGCCAAACATCCGTTCTGCAACACTGTGAAACCACTCTACAGTCTCTGGTGAGCAGTACTCTTGGAAGAGAAAAAGGCAGACCCAAAAAAGAGTCTGGCTCCAAAGATGGTTGCCAGAAGAGCACAGTACTTACTTTATGACAAGCTGATGTGGGAGGCTCAGGAGCGAAACCCTCGGGCATTCCAGAAACTTCATATGAATATGCCTCCAGCCATATTGATAACTTGTGGCAGCGCCTGAAGCAAGGTTGACAAAGACAACAGCAACCAAACTTCCCGACCAGCCTGGAACCTGGGCTCAAGGTGACACTTCACTCTGCGCCACCTGCTCAGGGACCACCTACAGGAGCACTGCAGCATGGCTGGAGGGTGCCACCCAGCCACCCATCAGCTTTGTTTGTCAGAGAAGTGGTGTGCAGGCCATCACGAGATACAAGGAGAGGCGCCTCCAGTGCCCTCCACTGAGAAGAAGGATGGAAGACATGTTGCAGAGCAGTGGTATTAGAAGTGGAAACTTCCCCCACAACCGTTGGAAACCATAGATGGGAAGCACGTGGCCTGCAAAGCTCCAGGTCTAAGTCGGGGTCCACTTATCAAACCCAAGGGCTTTTCAGCATCATTCTCCTTCCCATGGGTCGATGCTGGACGTACAGATTCATTGTACTCGATGCTTCAGGCAAGGCTCATCTTCAGATGCCCAGAGTATACAATGCCAGTCACTAAGGAGGGGCTGGAAAGCAACTCATGGTGCCCTTCCCCAGATCTAGACCCGCTGGCCCAATGCCAGCAAGATAGTGCCCTACTTCATCATGGGATGACGCCATTCTCCCTAACAACCTACCTCATGAAGCCCACACCTCATAATACCTCACCCGTGAAGAGAGGATCTTTAAACTGCAGGCTGTCCAGGGCAAGACGGGTGTGGAGAACCGCCTTTGGCAACTGGCCAAACGAGGTTCTCTTACGGTTCCAGCCCAACGTGACAGACGATCGCCCAGATCGACCGAATCGCCAGGGTGATGTGAAGCTCGACTGCATCTGCCAGCAAGCTCGCGACCTAGACTACCCAGACTTGCAGAAACAAGGCTTGTGGACCCCAGCAAGGCAATGGGGACATGGAGCCTGAGAATGGAGCAAAGGGCGAAACCTCTATAGACACTGAGGTGTTTTCAAGGCCCAACAGCAGCTCACGTGATGCGAAGAGCAGTGATACCATCCTGAACAGCACTGGTTTGCAACTCCCCAGCTGGAGCGGTGGAGTGGCCAGGCAGTGACGGCAGAGACTGTAAAGGATGCTCTTCCAGTCTGTCTCATCCACACGATGAGATGGACCATGTATGTTTGGTTGGCCAACAATGAATCAGGGCGTTTAATAAAAAGAGTTGTTTTTTGTTCAAATGATGTGGGATCAATGCTTACATTATAATTGATAATGAAGGGCCATAGCGGGTGGCAATTGCGGAGGGTGACTATCCATCCCAACTAGTCTTGCACTGGAAGGTTATCTATCCCACAAGTATACCCATCCCATAGGGATCCCTTCCCAGTCCACACGATCTTAACCCATCCCACAGGTATCCGCTTCCGCATCCACAGCTATCGTAACCCATTCCCACAGGTATCCCTGCCCATCCACAGGGTATCCCTTCCATCCCACAGCTATTCTTAACCCATCCCACAGCTATCTTAACCGCATCCCACAAGCATGGCAAAGGATAAACCATTTCTAAAAGTTCCAACCAAGACTTTACTGACAAAAATAGAATGAAGCAAGTGTGTGAAACAAAGATAAACTTTATTAATAACCAAACTGTGAAAGCCCAAAATGGACCCAAGCAAGTGTCAAATAAAGTCACATATTCAGTCCTGGCACTCCTCTGGTCACTCGGAGGTGAAACACGAGTCCATGTGCCCCAGTCTAAGGGTGTTAGGGTGCAGGTGCTGTGGAGCGTGGGTGCTGCTGCAGTGCGGTCTAGGTGTTGCTGGAGTGCCTGGCCCCGAGAGGACAACAGGGACGGTAACATTGTGTGAGGAGGTCTCGAGAGCTGCTCAGCCCCGCGATGCTGAGAGGTCCTTCCTTCCATGCCCATGGGGTGTCAGCCCCAGTACGAGGACAGAGTAACTGATGCCGGGCTTGGCTGTGGGATGGAGGAAGGAGAGTGTAGTGGGGCGTCTGCTCTGCCAGCGCGTGAGGACTGGCGTGAACGGTGGCATCATTGACGTGGCTGGCATCGCTGGTCGTGGTGTTCGCCCGCATTGCTGCTCCTGTATGTGGAAGGCTGCCTGTCTGTGCTGCTGGACCTCCGGGTAGCTGTAGCCCTGGTAGGTGAGGGGCTGTGCGGAAGCCTTGGCTATGGAGCAACATCACCTGGGATGGAGGAGCAGACCTGGACTGGTGGGAGCAGGGCCTGTGGGTCTGAAGGGTTGTTAAGCAGCGTGAGATCCTCTCCTTCACAACCTGGAATGGGGATCCGCCATCTCCTTGAGGGTCTGGTTGACGTAATGAGGAAGGGCTTGCGTGAGGAGGAGGATTCGATGGGGACCAGCTGAGAGAGGAGACCTATGCTGGTGCAGATTGGTCCTGTCCCTGATCTCCAACCAGGGACCTTGTGGCTGTGGCCCCTCCTGCCGTCTGGCTCTCTGCCTTACTGGTGGAGGCGGAGGTGTGGTGATCAGCTTTGGCAGGCTGGACTCAATGTCTGCCTCTCTCCCACCGCACCAGGTAGTCCCTCATCGCTCTCCACCACGCTTTCCACACCTGCCCGGAGGGTTCTCTGCCGTGGCACGCTCCACAGAAACCTGTGGAGAACAGGGACTGACTCTCGGCTGGAAGAGGACTGGGTTGCAGCAGGCTGCCGGAGAGAGAGGGTAGACAAATGGCGCTCTCTGTGCTCCTCGGTGGCGGACCTCACCCTCCAGGAGCTACACTTGCCAATTACATAGTTCGTCTCTGTCCGTCAGCTTAACCGCGGCCTGGCCAGATTTTTGAGTGCAGCTTTCCCCGTACCAGGTGTGCATGTGCTTCCACCAAGCGCAAGGAGGACATTGCAGATGTGTAGCCCAGACTCTCCGCCCTCTCTCTCCAAGCAGCCTGCTTCACGCTGTGGTGTCCCTGTACAGCTGGTGTCCCTTCCGCCAACAAGATAGTCGGCTCTCTCAGCCACTCCAGCAACCTCATTCCTCGTGTTCCTCCTCAATGGAGTTATTGGCCTCCTCTCCCTCCCCGCATACGCCTCTTCCTCCTTTGCAGGACCAGATGGCCCTCATCAGAGGGGCTCCCAGGTTGTAGGGGCTGCTTCCTCCACACCAAACAGCAGCAGCAGCATCCGCATCAGGCAGTCATCACCAGCAGGGATCATAATCAGCATCAGCATCATCAGCATAATCACCAGCAGGCGTCATAAGCAGCAGCAGCAGCAGCAGCAGCAAGACCAGGATCAGCAGCAGCAGAGTACAGCACAGTGTAGCAGCGGTCAGCAAGACCAGGAGCACTTCAGCAGAAGTTACGCAGCAGAAGCACTAGTCCAGGAGCAGCTAGAGCAAGAAGCTCCAGCAAATAGAAATAGCGAGCCCAAGCAGCAAAGCCCCAGAGAAAGATGAGTCAGGGCCAGGGGCGGGAGGGTGGCCCTGTTCCCTCTTGCCCAGGATGGCGGCAAGGGTCCTGAGGCTTGCACTTCCCATGGTTCTGGCGTTGCTGGCTGGGAGGAAGGCTGCAGAGAACGCTGGCAGCCACCAAGGCTGAGCCGTAAGGCTGGCTCCAAGGCTTGGCAGGAAGGCAGCCCACCAAGGCAGGCCACCAAGGCAGCACCAAGGCTGCGAAGACAGACTGCTGGCAGGGAGAGCTGAAGGCAGGCTGCCAGCCAAAAGCTGGAAAGGGCAGCTGGAAGCAGGCTGCCAGCAAGGCTGGCAGGGAGGTGCCCAGGAGGCTGCGGAGGCAGGCTGGAAGGGTGAGCCTGCAAGCAAGGCTGGCAGAAAGCTTGGAGGCAGACATGCAGCAAGAACTCGAGTATCCAGCAGCAGGCTCTTTCCTCCAAATGGCTGGCCACGTGCGAGCTGCTTCCCTTATATCCGGGGGTCTTGCGCAATGCATACCTCCCAGCATTCGCAAATAAACTCCAGCATCGTTTACTTTTCCCCCTGGTGCATCCGCATAGGCTTCCGCTGATGCATCCGCTTCATCCGCATGCATCTCCTCTGCCGATCCATTGTTTCCCCGTTCCACGTCACTTTTCTGAGGCCCCCCGGAAGACCTAACGGATGCGCCATTCCGCTGGGCTTCGTTCCGCATCCACTTTGCCATCCGCCCTGGCGTCCTCCCCGCGGCCGTGTTATCCGCTTCAATTATGCAAATTTTTGCCCCTTTCTGAGAGTGGATAACAACGGATGTAACATTTTTCTCTTCCGTTGTGTCCTTTTTGCATCCGTTGGGCAGTGTGACATGGCCTTTAATTAATGCAGTTTAAAGTGTGGAATCATGTTGCCTTATTCTTTTGAATCCTGAATTATATTACATTGAGTTATTTACTTACTAGTTATCTAAACTTATCTTAAATGTAATCATCATTCTTTTATTAAACTGTATTAAATTTGTTGACATCCAATCTTTTAATGTCTTGTCAATTTTTATTTGAATCATTTGAAAACAAATAAACTAAGGCTTGATGTTCTTTAAGGGGTATAATTCTTCCTTACTAAAACAGTTTTAACTATTTATTCTCTTGTTGCAAAGTCTGCCATAATATTTCCCCAAACCTGTGAATATATACGGATTTTTAAAATTAGGTCTTTATTGGTTATTGTCAAATGAAATTCCCAAGCATTTGATCTTTCATTGGTGATATTAAACTCCTAAATATTACTTTTCTTCCTCAGTCAAGTTCCATGTCAATGTCTGAATTTTGTCCTTATTGATCTGATAACCTGACACTATAACTGTACAACTGAATGTGTTACCTTATAGATTCTAAAGATTTTTGGCTGAGTACCACATCTCAGTACACAATTTCAGATTATATTCTTCAATTGTTTATTTAATACCTAAAATGTTGGCGGGGGGGCGTGTTTGCTGTATTTTCTTATGCCAATAAAAATGAAGGAGAATGGGTAGAAACATAGTTCATCCTTTTCAGAATCTTAAAATCATCCCAAATTATAAGAAGCTTTCAGTTATTGTTCTGATTTATATAGTTTATAACTGAAGAGACTAAAGGAGATGACCTTAATAGAAATACGCATGAACTGGTATATAAGCAAAGAAGACTGAAATATTCTTTTAAATCCTAAGAAGCAAAATAGTATTTTGGTAGGACTGAGGTTCCCCCTGATTCACTGGGATATAAGGAGGAGGAATAATAAAGCAGAATCAGGCTTGCAAGATTTTTATTATATGTACAGTTTATCTTAGTAAAGCATAGTCTAGTCTTCCTGTGGTGGTGTTGATTTTCTGATGTTCTGTACTTAGTGGGCCTGACAACATTCAAGATATTGAATACTGATATTATCTCTCATGTACCTCTTTCATACAAATGCAGTTTGGATAAGAAGTATTAATTCATAAAACTTTGTTTATTTTCTTTCTAAGTAATGCTATAAAAACTTAGAGAGAAGAGGAGAGGGAGAGAGAAAGATGACAATGCTGTCATCTATTCTTTGCTAAAAGTTTCATATCATGGAGAAAGAAAGAAAGATCATAAATTAAATGCATTTGGAAGATTTAATTTCTATTGGCATTTCAGTTGGATATCCTCTTATATTAGTTAATGTTTGTTAAATCTTCAACCTGGAGGTACTCCTGTTTAATTTTTAAATTATTGGGCTTTGATCTACATATGTTGATGTTAGCATTTCACATAGACTAGATCAATAAACAGATCTGTTTTAGGTAAAACAAATCTTTTTCTTCCCTCCATCAGTGTAGAAGCCTTCAATCAGCGTAGAAACATGTTTCTAATTTTTTTATCCTTAGTTGTTTTTAGGAAATAATTAAGTTTTTCATATTTTGTCTTCCATTTGCTGGACAAAATTAAATGCAATGGTAAATACCACCTTTTTCACAAGATTTCCTAGCTTCGTTTCTTCACTGTGACATTTGTAGTTTAATTGACAACTATTTAAATAAGTTTTACCATAATTTGTTTTTCAATAGTCCTAATTTCTTTCAGTAGATATTGCTATTCTGTTGATTGGCCAATACATATAGCTGTTTGTAAAATTAAAATAGACTCTGTCAGTAACCTTGGTCATATGTTTTCTAACCTAATTCTACAAAAAAGGCAGTGTTGGATAAAAGAGCTGTTATGATCCAGATTCACATATCAATGCTAATAATTTTAATTCAGTCATGCAATTATCTACATTTTCTCTTTTCTTAGTATACTTGTAAAAAATGTATGCCTTTCATAAGAAACTTAACATTTGTAGTGTACACTAAGCTTTGACTTTTTCTTATCTGATTTGTTGTTGAAACAGACAATTTTAAATCTCTCTCACTGGCTTTTCCTCAGACTGTTGAAATTTCTCTGTTTTCCTATCAGCTTTACTAGATACACATAAAAGCTCAAAATTTGCTTCAACAAATCATCATCAACTTCTTTGGAGATTTAATTGATTCTTCCATTACTGACCTACTCACAACACCTGTTACCTACCAGGACCTTTTCTGTGAAATTCAGAAAAAGAGGAAAAAATAAAAATGAAGGGTGGTTAAAGCTCATATATTTCTTGTTTGATTCTTAGATACATTGAGTTGCACAAAGTTACATAAACTTAAACTAGATATTGCTCAGATATTGATAATATGATTTTGCCTACATAAATTTCCTTACTAAAGTACAAATAGAATTAGAATCGGAATTACTTTTATTGGGGGTATTCAAAAAGAAATATGAGATAAATATAAAATATATAATATTACATATTCTGACTGCAGCTAGAATCGCTTATGCCCAGTGCTGGAAACATACATCTATACCTCCAGATGAACTGATCATTCAGAAAATAATGACCTGTGCAGAGATGGATAAATTAACTTTAATGTTAAAAGAGAGAGAGGAGACCGAATACTATAAATTTTGGGGAAAATGGTATGACTAGATCAAACAAAGATAGTTAAACGGATGATGAATCAATGGTAAGTAATATATAGGTTAAATGTTTATATTTGCATAAATTGTATATATTTGTCAATATTACTTTTTGCTTGTTTTTTAAAAGTTATAAAAGGCCATGTGGCCGGCATGGCTCAATGCCAAAGGAGCATGGAACACTGTTCACTTCCCACCAAAGGAGTCCCTGTTTTTCAAATAAACTTTATTAGTCTTTTGTATATTTTAAAAATAAACCAAAAAATAAATATCATTACATTAACAGTTTTGTGACATCCATCTCATCCATTTCTATCTTTTCTGCATATTTTACAAATTTATACAATTTTGTGCGAATATATATATTTAATCTATAAGTTGATTATCTTTAATTCCTTCATTTTCTGTCTTAATTCGATCCAATTATACCATTTTCCCCAAATTGTATAGTATTCAGACTCCTCTTTCTGTTGTACCATTAAAGTTAATTTGTCCATTTCAGCACATGCCATTATTTTTTGAATAATCAGTTCATCCAATTGTATACACCTGTACTTCCAGCATTGAGCATAAGCTATTCTAGCAGCCATTAAGACATGTAGTACAATATATATTTATATTTTTTCCATATTTCTTTTTGAATATCCCTAACAGAAACAATTCTGGTTACAATTCTACTTGTTCCTTAAGAATTTCTTCCAATCATTGTTTAATTTTAAGCCAATATTTCTGAGCTTCTGAACAGGACCACCACATGTGATAGAAGGTTAGGGCTCCCTGTTTTTCTACTTGCATTTTTTACGTGCTTTCAAACTGCTAGGTTAGCAGAAGCTGCTGGGACAAGGAATGGGAGCTTACTCCATGACGTGGCACTAGGGCTTCGTACGGCCAACCTTTCTGATTGACAAGCTCAGTGTCTTAGCCGCTGAGCAACTGCATCCCTGCCACAACTTCCACAACTTGGCAAAGCCACTCAAGGGCCCCCTAGCCACCCTGACTCTGCAAAGACATCTCCACAACCAAAATGATGACAACTCCTAATAGGCCATCTGCATCTGGGGGAGCATAAAAGATACAGATAATCAGAGTTAGAAGGGACCTTTTAGGTCATCTAGTCCAACGCCCTGCCCAAGCATGAGACCCTACACCATTTCTGACAAATAGCAGTCCAATCTCTTCTTCCCTTTTTCCTTCCCTTCCCTCCTGTCTCCCTTCTTTCTTTTCTTTCTTTCTTCCCTCTTTTACCTTTTTTCTTTCTTTTCCTTCCTTCCTCCTTCCTTTATTCTTTCCTCTCCCTGCCGCACTGTGTTCATGCCCTTCTTTCCTTTCTTCCATCCCCTTCCTCTTTATTTCTTTCTTTCCTTTCTTCCTTCCATCCCGTCTTCTTTCTCTTTCTTTCTTTCCCCTTCCTTCTTCCTTTTCTTTCTCTTTCTTCCTTCCCTCCTTTACCTTTTCTTTCTTTTCCTTCCTTCCTTCCTCTCCCTCTCGCACTGTAACTCTGCATGCATTCATGTCCTTCTTTTCCTTCCTTCCCCCTCCCTTTTTCTTTTCTTTCTTTCCTTCCTTCCCTACTTCTTTCTCTTTCTTTCTTTCTTTCTTTCTTTCTTTCTTTCTTTCTTTCTTTCTTTCTTTCTTTCTTTCTTTCTT
>BHFT01008100.1:0-27155 GCA_004320025.1 Laticauda laticaudata
AAAAATTCCATGTTACCTTAATCCCAGGGTACTTTTGTTTAGTTATATTGCCCAGTTGTCCCGGTTCAGATGTTATCCACCTCTTTCTTCCCTCCTGCACATATCTTAATCCAGCTGAGTCCTCCTCTTCGGGGCGGCCCTTTTAAACCACCGCTGCAGTCGGGGAAAAAGACCAAGTCCAGGGGGGGAGATGTGACTCCCCTCAACCTGGCTTGCGGCTTCCCCTTACTCCGCCGCCCCTCCAAGGCAGCTTCAGCCCCTAATCCTAATAATAGGGGCTCTCCAATGAAACAGCACGGACCATAGCCACAGAGAGTCGCGATCTATGGTCCGTCAGCGAGGAGGCTTCTCCTTCTTCCCCCTGGCACTGTTATTTTCAAAGAGAATTCTGTTCTTGGATTCAAATATTGGCATGGAGGAAAAGAAAAAAAAACCTGTTTCCATCTGTACATAATGTTTACTGTTGCTCAGATCTGTCCTTGATCTGTAAATTGCTTATGACCTTAATATTTAACTCTATAATCTTTCAAATGATACACTTTGACAGGCAACATTGTATGATGTCAAACATTCTCATTTCTGATTTATTTTATTCAGTGGTTTCAATTCTGATACTGCCTTTGATGCTATCATTTTTTATTCCATGTGTCCCCCAAGATATCAATGGTTAACACTGGGGTAGTGGCTTTAGCTGTATCTCTGATACACATTCCATAATTCCATTTTATTAGTGAACTTTTCATTTTATTGGTGAACTTTCCAAGTAGATTTGCTTTATGAAGAGATGAATTGAAAGCTTTATTTTTTAATTGGGGGAATCTGAGAAGGACAGCAATAGCACTCTGTGGATATTATTAAAGGGAATAATATAAAAAAGTTGTATTTTTTAAAAAATAGTAAATAAGTAAACAATCTTAAGCCATTAGATCTGAAATATGAGGTAAGGCCTCATGCCTAGTATGGGAATAACTATATGGTATATTAAATGCTGAATAAATCTACAGTTGATATAACTCTTACCTATGCATACACCACTAGCATTTTAATTTTTATGCCTTACTCATCTCTTCTCTGAAAAGAGAAACATTCCTTAAATTGCCACATATAGTATATATTCTTTTCACTAAGCAACTCTGCCAGAACTGTTTTTCATGCTATTTTATCTATTTAACAGTTGTTTTAAAATTGGGTGTTAGTAGCTGCAAAATTGTAGTGACAAGATCTTGAAAAAAATAATTAAGAAGTTTCTAGGTTCCATAAAATATTGGGGGTAGGGAATCCCTTCAATCAAATCTATTTTGCAAGTCATCAGGCAGTTTAGTATAACTTCTGCAAGTCATCAAATGAACACCATAATATTTTAAAGACAGGATTTAGAGATAAAACGGTTTCAGGAAGGAAAAGGATATGAAGACTACAGGATATAACATCACCTACCTCTCTGCAAATTACCAATATCATGAGTCTTTACCTTTGTAACGCTCTCAAAATCTTCTTCAGCAATTTATCAGCTTCCTCACAATCAAGCTATGGATGCTTTCCCATTTGCAAACATAGTACTTCTTCAAGCTTTTATATCAAGGTACACTGTTTCTCTTGCAGTATTTTCTGCATTTATATATAATATAATATTTATTGGCAATAACAAGCATCTTAAAAGTGAAATGAATTCCTTTGACATGGCAGAGACTGGTGTAACTGAAAATTTTCATCTACATTTATCTGTAGATTCCTATTTTCTATTGATAATCCTTACTATTTACAAAAAGCAAAACTGATATGTATCAGTCTAAAATGATTTTGTGTATTTGAATTTCTATAGAAAAAAGTTTTTGTACACTTTGTAATCTGAAACAAGGGTTCATTGATTATTATTCGTTATACTTGTATGCTGCCTGCTTCCTAAGAACTCTGGGTGGTTCACAGCAATCAAACAAAAAAGTACAATAAAATCAATAAAAGAAAATTTATGAAAAGGTATCAGGCAAAGTAGAAACTTTTCTGCAGAGTCTCTGCAAGAGTAGATTATAGGCATCTTATTCCTACTCCTCATACTGAAAGAGATTTTAGCATTAAAAGAAATACTGAGAATAATATTGGAAAGAAAGGAAGATTTTGTAGAATAAATTATCTTTTAAGTTTATTAAAGAATATTTAAAATGTACAGAATTTATATAACATTAAATATAAAAATAATATACAATTTTATCTTGATACAATAACTATTTGTGTATAGTTATATATTATATTTAATATAACATTAAATATAAAAATAATATACAATTTTATCTTGATACAATAACTATTTGGCAGTTTCATACAAGACTTTGTTTCTACAGCTACATAGAAGGACAAATTATTTGTCAGTATCACTTTTCTTTATGTTAAACTACAGTAGATCCATTTGTTTTTTACTCCTTTTTAATAAAATTAATTTGTTTAATTTAAATGAAATCTATTTTGAATCAGTTTGGAATAGAATCCAGTGCTGCACATGGTCAGTGTGGGATTTTCTTCAGGAGAAGCAGGAATAATATCCTTTTTCCTATATCATCTCTTTTCTTAATACTAAAACATCTCCCTTGAACTAGTTTAATTAATAAGCAGCTATTTTCTTTTCATTTAATTTTTCTTTGGACTTTAACTATTTTTACCATTATATTTTGCTTGTAGTATTGCTTTATAAATCAGAACCATTTGCATTTATAGCCTGTGTTGACAGCGCTGCAAGGTTGTTTTGACATTCTCCTATACATTCATTTAAAATACCCATCACTGCAGCATATTCCATAGAACAATTATATTTGTTTGCACCACTATCCCATGCACTGCTCAATGTGCACTGAAATATTTTTATCTATTTGATAGCAATATTTCATATTGCCTTTTTCTCTAAACAACTGTTTTTAGTCAAGACTCATATTAATGCTTGAAGAATACATTTTAAGCCATTTCGGCATACAGTATTTTATGTCAAAATAGCACAGTGATAAATAAGGCTTCAGTAATGAAGGGCTTCCAAATGAGTTGGATGCTAAAACTTAAAAAGAAAGGAATTCATACTCCATGAATCTTCTTTTTTAGATGATAAAGAGAAAGAAAACAGTAGAATATTGTACTCCATGTTCCATTTCCACCTTCTTCCTTTGAGAACGTTTTTTTTGCATTCTCCACACAGAGTCTGGTATCATCAAACAACAATAGCAAAACAGGATTCTTGCATAAAATCACATTTACTTTATGGATTGATATTTTCTGAACAAATATCTAGTTCAATAAGCTAACATATTGTTCCATCTTTTAATATTTATTATAATGGTCGAGTTTCATTGTAATGAAATTATGGAATCCTACTGGTGCTCAGAGTTAAACTTTTGCCTGAAATTTAGTTCATTGGAATTCTTATCACATAATTTAAAAATCTGAATAATGGTATATTATATAGACATTGAGTTCCACTGAGTTGTGATGATTTGGCTCTTTTCCGATGCTTTAAGCCAGAATGACATTTGAGCCTGCTGTATTAGAAAGAGAGTGGTGGTTATTCCTAGCTTTGACTGTGTATCGATGCTGTTGGTGTTATTATGTTGGATTTGTATTTATGCTGAATACAATAATTATTTAGAATAGATAATTTGGAATAATAATAAATTATTATTCCAAATATTATTTCCCAGAATAATAATGTATGAATCAGGCAGTCTTATAAAGCTAATAATTAAATTAATGAACAAGCATATACTGTGAGCTCTGTAATATAGTCTTATGAATGTACAATTCCTTTATTTCCTGAGGGTTTTCTGCCTATGTCTTTGAGCAAAGTACTGTACCAAAATAATGTAAAGGACTAGCATTTATACTTGACAAGATGAGAGGGCTAAATTTTTACAGCAATTCTAGTCAAGCAACAGAGCATTATAATTATAGAAACTAAAAAAAAACCACTGTAGTGATTTTTCCACAAGGGAAATTGTTCATCCATCAGTAAGATTGTTACAAGATAAGGGACAATGAGAGAGTTAAAATTGCTTTAGCCTATTGAATCATCAGTTCCCTCTAGATTCAAAAGCCTGAAAAGAAAGCATAAGAAGTTCCTAGTAAAAAATTTAATAGGTTGATCATAGTTTGAGTCACACTAACAAGCATAAGTAATGTATGATATTTTCTGAGGAAAGGGGTAGCTTATATTTTAAAAGAGAAAGGAATGGGCCCACTATTGATACAAAGATTTTTCCCATTATTTTCCTGTCATACATGCCTTTGAAAAAGTGTTATTTGCAAAGGAAAATGGATACAACAAATATAATATCCAAATACACCTGCAAGTAATTTCATGTAAATATAAGCTTGTATTTACAAATGAATGTACAGAAAGATAAGAGAAAAATTAAGAGAGCTATAGCAACAGGAAGGGTATGTATTACTGAAGGATGGAAAAAGTGTTGAAAATGTTTTCCATAACCAAGAATTCCCCTCAATGCTAACATATATAATTTAAGAGACCTTTGATTGGAAGCATTGATTGGCTATGTGTTCTGTTTAAATAATAAGTGGGGCATGAAATGGGGAGATGGGTGCTGACAGGACAACCTGCTTAAAAGGAGTCAAAATTGTCACTTATCTTTATACTGACAGTGTCTATTTACTGAAATCACAAGATATAATTGTAGCTGATGGACAAGTGATATTATCTTTACACAAGCATTATCTGTATTTTACTTGGGTGACAAATAATTGTCTGGGTTCTTAAATAAGATCTCCAGAGTTGCTATATGACAATAGTTCTTTGTCTTTAAAAAACTCTCTGCAATTGTGCCTTTTATAAAAGATATCTGTGGAGGAATTATCCTCATTTGAAGTGACCTACCTAAGTGTTAAAAGGATTGTAGCGGAAAAGCAGACCTTGACTGGGCTTGGTCAGGAGTACCTGCATTATTGAAGGGTCTTTGTAGTGATGCCTCTAGAGGGGGTTTGCCTTTATAATTATATGCAAGTATCACACCAGTGGTGTGATCCAGGTAGGGACTCAAGATCCATTTTTATGTATCCCATCTATTCCAGAGACTCCGAGCCCCCCCCCCCCCGCCCTCTGCTAGCTCTCCTTCAGGGTAGGCCAGGGTGATCATGTCCTTTATTGTTGTAACTCCCAGATTGTGATACTCTCACAAAACTGTTGCTAAGCAACAAATGTGGTTACCAGGTCTCAGCGAATAGCTGAAGGGAAAGCAAAGTGTTGCACCATTGTAGAGTAACCATAGCAATGACCTACTATTACAGAGTGGAGAATTATCATTAACAATGTTAAAGTATCATACCGAAGCCTGGGATCCTGGGTCTTCCCAGCAGCATCTCTGCATAATTGCGTTATCCAGGAAGGACTCTCAACTCTTGCAGGGCACCTAGTGACTGGAGTGTTTTGCAGGAGGGATTATTAGATGCTGATCTACCCAAATCTCACTATTTCACTCCGAAGCCATTTCAAAGTAGACTTCTTGCCCCACTATCTTAGTTTTATGGAGGAGAGGGCAACAGCGCACGAAGTATTATATTCATTAAGGGCAAGCAAAGAGGCACATTAGAAAGCCCCTTCCATTCAAGACATATACAAATAACAATAACGCCATTGGGAAGGATTGGGATGGTTTGTAGCGTCACAAGCAGCCAGCCAGTATATGTAGCACTAAAGGGGAAATTTCTGTTCGAGACCTGTGGTGCCGATATTTTTTGGTCTCCATTCTCTGCACTGGCACAACCGAGGAGTGAGAGGACACAGCTTTGGAAGCCGACTTGAGATGAAGTCATGAATTTGGGGAGGGGGGGTTCACATGATTTTGAACATCCTCTCTGCTCACAATTCACCCAATTCCCTCGGGAAGTCTTGGACGCCTGCCTTCCCCGCCGCCGCGAGGGAGGCTCGCAAAGAGCGCGTGTCTTCTGCACGTGTGTACGCGGGCGGGTGTGCGCTCTGGGGCTTGGTGGTGGTGCTGGTGGCGGCGGTGGCGTGGCTCTCCAGCTTGACCTTTTCCGGCTTGTCGCCGAGGGCCGGGAACGCTTTCCCACCGGTCAGGCAGGTTTCCCCGCAAGTCGTGACGCGGTGCTCTTTTCTGTGTTGCAGGGACGGAGCGGCACGAGCTGACCTCCTGGAAGAGCTTCCCGTCGATCTTTCGGTTCTTCCACGAGGCGATGGAGGCGAAAACCAGCTCGGGCAAAGCGGCTCCCACGCGACGGTCGCAACGGATCCGCTACGAGGAGCTGTAAAGGCGGGCTGGCGGGCGGAAGCGGCTCCCGCTTGTCTCTGCGCAGGCGGCGCGCTGCCTTCCCAGCCCCTCATTAGATTGTTTTCTTCCTAGAGCACAGGGTCGCTGCCTATACATCTAAGTAGTGTTTTGCATTATTTCTAGATGAGTGCAACTGTCAAAGCAATATGGGTTCACTGCTTATGCTTCCTGTGGGCTGCGGCTTGGATTTCGGGCTGCCCATCAGTGCGCAGATTAAGGCTGACAGCAGCGCGGTCTGGCGCAGCTCTAATTGCCCCGGACGCAGCCCTGCCCTGAGTTGATGGCGGGCTACTGCCGCTGCCTCTGCGGCTCTTCCCTGGTCCTAAGGCCCGCCTTTTCCCGGGCCCGCCAGCTGCCTTCCCGCCCGCCCCGCCATCTCTTTATTTTTTTTTCCCCTCCAACCGCCGGTCATCGTTTTAGATACACATTTTAAACAAAGAATTTATTTCCGTTTTAGAATGTAGGCCTATAGGTGCTAGAGACGTTTTAAAGTAATTTCCCGCAACGTTATTTGGAGCTTTTTGTTTTGAAAAGTCCCGCGTTTTATTTTATTATTTTTAAATCCGCATGAGGGGATAAACTGCAGTGCCCCCGTGCTAGTGATCTCCAGTGATGCTTTTCTCTGTGATTGGAGTATAAATGCTTAGTCTCACGTAGCCACGACATATATTTTTTTTCTTTTATGAATAACTCGTTTTCTTTTAATGCTGAGGAAAGCCTCTGGGTTGAACGGAAAATGCATTTAATCGATACCTATTTTTTTATCTTGAGGAGATTCTCAGCAGGACTGCTGTAAATTTCAAATACGGGACCGAACTCAAACACACCCAGTTTTAGTGCTTGAGGAATGCACTTTCCAAATGTTTTATTGTTTTGGAATACTTTAGGGTTTTTCAGGGAAAATTGCTGAATCCTTTTAAAAAGTAGAAATAGCAGCAGTAGTATTTTAAAGTGTTTCTTCTGATGCTTGGTTGGCATCTTTATTTTTTATTCAAATAGATGATCTATTTTATGACAGAGCAAATAGTTAATAACTTTTTTAAAAAATGCTGGATAGTACCAGAATTATACAAATTCTAGCCTTTTCCAAATGCAAGGCAAAGGGAGAAGCAGCAACCTTTTCAGTTTGGCAAAACAGGGTCAGCATTAGAAAGGAGCAGTCCTTTCTTATTGCTGAAGGATGTCACCCATCAGTACCCCTTCACATGGTTGAACTCCTCAGGCAGAGATTCATTTTTCCTCAGTCATCTGACAGCAGCCATCACTGCGAAATATTGATGGACAAAAAATTGCTGGTCCTCATTTAATGACTACTTGTTCAACGACTGTTTGAATTTACAACAGCACCGAACAAGTGTTATATACAACCAGTCCTCATATTTATGGCTGGAGTAGTTCCCCCATAGTCAAATAATCACTCTTGTGACTTCCCCTGCCAACTTCCCACAAGCAAAGTCATTGGGAAAACTGGCAGGAAGTCAGAAGTTGTAGTCACATGAGATCCTCACTTAACGACCTGCACAGTCCTCACTTAATAACTGCTATGTCACTTAACTGTGCTATGTGTACATAGCACATGTGATTGTGCTATGTAATGAAGTCAGGTCTGACAGACCCTCCCTGCATAGCACAGTCATATGACATCGTGTTTTATGGCTGCATTGCTTTAGTGATGGCAGCTCCAGTCCCAATTACTGTTGTTGGACTAGTTATACCATTGCTACTATAACTAGCATTATTGTCAAAACAGTCTTTCCAATTATATGAAATGAATTCTGCCGCATCTTTGGGCTATGACACTGCCTGCTTTAAATATCCATAGGTATGGCCTATATCAAAATTGAGAAGCCAGCCGTTTTTGCTTCCTTGGGAATTTTCTGCTGACAGCTGCTGCCTGATGCAAGAATTCAGCACACTTAGCAGTTGTCCAAAATTGTCAGAAAGTGGACAATGCCAAACAAACAAATTGTTCTGGGTGTCTTGAATGAGCTGGGTGTGAGAACTGTGACTTTAGCCTCTTTGGACGTGCTAATTGTCATGGGCTGTAGTATGGGTGCCAAGCCATATAGCAGTTGAACAGCAGACAATGCAGTCATTTTATTATCTCGTATGGCTTCAATTCTGATGACACTAAAACAGAATATTGATTGCCTTTCTTCCATTGCATTTATTTGACAGTTTTGAAATTGGAACCACTCTTCTTCCTACAAACACACATTTATAGTGAAGCCTTATGATTTCAGAAGACTCCAAGAAGAATCTGAAGGGCTTTTTTGTCCTTATCTATGCTTATGATTAAATGGCTGTCTTACTTATCTGAAAATATAAGTATATTCTCTGGTATATGCCTCCACTCGGGGCAAAAACTATATCACTGGTTGTTCCTTTTGCTGGGAATCCACCAAAGCGACGCCCCAGGTAAAGGCCAGGTCCAAGCGGCTCCCAAGGCTATCTGCTTCTATTAACTAGGGTCTCTCTGGGTGTAGATGCCTTTGTGCATCTGCCTACATACTGTTGCTTCCTCACCTGAATTTTTTTTTAAGATTCCCTCACATATCAATGGTATCCTTTGAGTCCTGAAAGCCATAAAAATGTGGAACTGGGTTTTTTTTTGTTTTTTTTGGGGCAGCAGATGGTTGATTGTTCCTCAATTGTACCAACATCCAGTCCAGGGGGTTGCTTATGGTTGGTTGGTTTATTTGTTTAATTTAGCTTATCCTTTCTTCTTTGTCTGGTCATTTCAAGTTTTTATCCTTCTTTGTTGCATCAATAGTGGCTAGAAATCTTTTTTTTTCCTGTCCTCTCCCCATTTATGTAAATCCTGGATGTTTCTTCTCTCATGTGCTGATTTGTTCGCTCTTTTGTATTCCTTATTAATTGTACTATTGGGTTTTTTTGCCCATAGCCATAGGAAAATAAACCACCATAACCTGCAATCTCTCAGTCAGGAAGTATTTTGAGGCTATCAAAGTGCCAAATCTGATCAAGCAATCTCTCCGCACCAATTATTTTTATTTTTATTTTAATATCAATCGTCAGTTTCTACTCCACAGTGCAGACCCACAAGCCCTAAATAATGGGGTAAAATATTGTTGCCCAGTTAGCACTCTTGTTCTTTGTGGACCAAACTGTAAGCATGGGGAAATATTAAAGATTGTCTCTTTCTATTTACACTGAACCTAGGAACAATAATAAAAATAAAGATGGTTTTTCTTCTAATATTCCAGGCGTGTTTTACTTGTGTTGAGCCTTATTGAATAATCTGGAGAAATGCAATAATCAAGATTGTTTGTTTATTATGTGGGACCGACTAGAAGGCAGGGTATAGGAAATAGCTACTTTTTTCTAAGGACCACTTGAGCCATTTGACCAGAAGCAATTGTAGAAAATAATCCAATCATCTTTGTGTTGGCACAGTAGTACTGTAATAAGGATGGGCTTTATAGTGCCATAAAGTCATATGAGCAAGCAATAATCAGAACACCTCTCCTCCACCTGAAGGAAAACTGGATTGAAAATCACATGTATATTATCATTTTGTACTGTACTGCAAATTTTAAAATTCTGTATTAGCCATTCAGATCCACTGATATGAGATCCGCAACAAAGGGGAGGGTGGATGGATGGATGGACATTTTTAATAACTAAGCCTTGCTAAAAAGACCAGACCAGAGCTTATTCTTTTCAAAACGGGTTGGAGAAATAGACTTACATTAACAAATTAAATAGTAATATACTGAATTAATGGATTTAACTAGAAGGCAGAAGGCTTTTATAGAAAGAAAGCAATTGCTTTGTCTTGATGCTTATATCTCAAAGCTTGGTTAATTTAACAGGAATCCCAGAGCTCATTTTCATGTCCCCCTAACCGTGGCACACACATGCCCTTATAACTGTTTTTATATCACATGCCTCATAATATTTCTTCAGTCTAATTTCCAGCCTGTAGCTGAAGCGGCTTAACACTGCCTGTTGCTGTTCCAGTTTCAGAGTAATGTTTTTCTATCTTCTCTCCGCACAATTTGTGTCATAGACACAATTTAGCACTCCAAATGCTCCGCAGTTATCACCCTGCATAATGCCTGGCCATCACTTTTATGAGAAGCTTATCAGGTCTTCAAGTTAATTCCTTACATAAGCAGGAATAGCAGCCTTTTAAAAGAACACTAGACCTGTGTTTAAAGCACAGTACTAGCGCTGCAGGTTGATTTTACCTGGGAGAGACAGATTTTCCCAGTTTTAGGTCTAGTTAGTAATCAGAAATAATAACACCGTGAAATTTGCAGGCTTTCCATATCTTATTACGAGATTTCACACAGGACAGCAAAATATAGGTAGCATAGTTGGTTCAAGGACTGCTGGATTGCACTTTAATCTGGACATCTGACTGTGTCCCCCAGAAAATATATAGAACAGCATGAATTTTGCAGTGGTAAAAATGAGAAAGTTCTATGGAACCAGAGTTGATTGAAAGGTGGGTGATATAAAAATTGTGGCTTCCGGGACAACAGTTTTTAACCAAAGACATATTATACCAAAGCTTCACTTCTGCTCACTCAAGCTCCGACTTACACACTCTCAGTGGCCTTGTGGCAGAAATGAAATATAAAATTCCCAATGTAGTCCTCTAAACATTTTGCCCAGTAAATTTTGATTTTCAAACAAGAATGGAAAGCAATGGGTGCTTTCATCATGGTGCTCAGCTGGCTTTGGGAGGGCAGATGGTTGAGGAAGAATTACAGGTGGGAGGTGCAACAGGTGGAAGTGACTCACTACCAATATGATGCTTTCCCCTTGGTGATCAGGATGAATCTCATTATCATGCAATTCTACACATGCTTACTCTGAAATGACTCTGTTATAGTTTTCATTTGATGTACTCCCAAATGTACATATAAGCTTGCAGTCCGGCAGCAGTCTCTACCTCCTTAAAGTTCATGTACAGCAGCCACAAATTCCTAGCAGTATTCTTGCTTTCATCCAATTTCATTGCAAAGGAAAGGGTGAGAAGGAACCCTGCTTTCTTGATACAATTTGCAAAATATTTGAACTGGAGAGTAGCAATAGGGAATCTGGGCTTTATTAGGTGCCCCTCCCTTCTGCTTCTATCTAATCAAGCGGAGTTTCCAGCATTTTCAGCAGGGAAAAGGAAGATCTTTTTCATGAGGTCAGGAACGTGGAAGGCTGCTTCCTGGCTGCCTCTCAAACTCCTTCCTTGATCTGCTCCGTGAATTTGAATCTGCCCATGACTCAGTTAAATTGGTCCAAAGCCTATTAATCTATTGATCCACTCCTAGAAAAAAAGACTCAAAGAAAAGACCACCTATTTCCTAGCCAAGCCCTAGAGAGAGAGAACAGCAGTGATAGCTGTGATGAGAAAGAGGTGCCTCATTTTGGTTTCTTCGCCTGAGATTCCAGGGGAATCAGGTTTTGCTGATAGACACCAAGAAGATTGTGCCATGTCCAGTCTTCATCTCCAAGAGCAATGCTAATTCCACACTCTTCCCCCATTCCCAAACTGCGAAGCTTGAAATAGGAACTGAAGTGTACCCCTCCTTCAGTTCAATACAAATTGCTTTATTCCTCTACTCAACTAATTATGATTAATCTGTTTCTGACAGACTTCTTTGGCAACATCCTTGATATCTTCTGCTTTTGTGCTCCTGGAAGTACCCTGGCAGCCCCATGCCTTCCAGCCCGCCATCAGTGCAGGAGAGTGGGAGAAATGCAACTTTGGACCCTAGCAGTTATTACAAACTCTGGAAAGTTTGTGCTCCCTCCTTTAGCTGTAATTGAGGACTATAAGATTCCCACCAAAGAGTTCCCATTTTTATCTTCTTTGATTGTAAGATGTACAAATAGCCTGGGGGGGGGGAAGGAGCAGGGGTATGGAAGAGAAAGAACTTTAAAGCATGCTTGAATGGAAAATGTTGGATTAATTATGTCACTTGGATCAGTAGTTTTAGTTTCACATTGCCGGCCTGCCTGAATCCTGATGTCTTCAGAAGTAGCTAAAAATCTGACACCTTCAGCTGCAAGGGTGCAAGAACCCCAAGGCTGCTGAAAACTCTGTAGGAGGGAAGCAAATGAGGTGGGGGAAGTTTGAGTAAGCAATTTTTACCATTCTATGGTACTCTTTTAGTCGGGAAATCAGTAACGAAGACCAGAAAGCATGTACCCAGTACCAATAGATCTTTCTGGGGCAAGAGGGGAGCTATTTTTCATGAGATCTCCCATTTGTCCTACATTTATTTTTTTATATATCGGGTTCTTCATTGTCCAAACTAAGGTAAGGAGATGGAAATGGAGACCTATCATCAATTTAACACCATTTTCTGCCAGTCAGTAGGTAAAATAAGCAAATTTTAGTTATCCCATTGTTTTTGTTAGCAACTTTTGCATGGACCACAAAAAATAGTAAAATGGCCTTGCTATTAATTAATTCAGTTATTTCTTAGCTATTTCCATTTTTCAGGCAAACAGGAGAGAATCTGAAAGAAACCACCTAATCTCAATTGTTCTGATAAAGAAAAATTTTGGTTGTGCAAAACACAATTTTCTTCTTTTGCTATATTGTTCTCCATCATCTCATAAATATATTGGAGCTGATTCCTAATTGACTACTTTAGCATACTTAAGCATTTTAATGTTTTATTGGAAGAACAGTATTCTCCTGCTGTTCTCTTTTTAGTACTCAGGCTGTCATATCAATTTATGAAAGCTGTCATAAAACAACCGGGGTTACCCCATGTACCTACACTGAAGGTTATATCACAATTGAAATGAAATTGTTAATATGGGATATACAGATGAAACTCGAAAAATTAGAATATGTGCAAAAGTTCATTTATTTCAGTAATGCAACTTAGAAGGTGAACCTAATGGATGAAATAGACTCATTACATGCAAAGCAAGATAGTTCAAGCCGTGATTTGTCATAATTGTGATGATTATGGCTTACAGAATTTTGGTTACAGCTCAATGAAAACTCAAAATCCACAATCTCGAGAAAATTTAGAATATTGTGGAAAGGTTTTAAATATTCCTCGGCTGCAAAGTGTCCCACTCTAGCAGCTAATTAAGGCATAACACCTGCAAAGGGTTCCTGAGCCTTTAAATGGTCTCTCAGTCCTTGTTCAGTAGGAATCACTAATCATGGAAAGACCGCTGACGCTGACAGTTGTGCAGAAAACGCATCATTGGCACCCTCCATAAGGAGGGAAAGGCCTCAAAAGGTAATTGCAAAAGAAGTTGGGATGTTCTACCAAAAGTGCTGTATCAAGCACATTAATAGAAGTTATGTGGACGGAAACAGTGTGGAAGAAAAAGGTGCACCAAGCAACAGTGATGACCGCAGTCTGGAGAGGATTGTCAGGAAAAGCCATTCAAAAGTGTTTTGGGGGACTTTCACAAGGAGTGGACTGAGGCTGGAGTCAGTGCATCAGAGCCACCACACACAGACGATCCTGCTCATTGGCTTCAAATGTCCGTATTCCTTCTTGTCAAAGCGCTCCTGAACAACAAACAACGTCAGAAGCGTCTTTATCTGGGCTAAAGAAAAACAGACCTGGTCTGTGCTCAGTGGGTGCCAAGTCCTTTTTTTCTGATGAGAGCAACTTTTTGCATCTCATTTGGAACCAAAGGTCCGAGTCTGGAGGAAGAATGGAGAGGCACACACTGCAAAATGCTTGAAGTCCAGTGTGAAAGTTTCCAGCAGTCTGTGTTGATTTTGGGGAGCCAATGTCATCTGCTGGTGTTGGTCCACTGGTGCTTCATTAAGTGCAGGGTCAACAGAGCCTGTCTACCAGGAAGATTTTGGAGCACTTCATGCTTCCTTCCGCAGATGAGCTTATGGGGATGCCTGACTTCATTTTCCAGCAGGACTTGGCACCTGCCCCCCACTTTGCGCAAAAGCACACAAAACCTGGTTTCAATGACCGACAATGGGAATTACTGTGCTTGAATTGGCCAGCAAACTCGCCTGACCTGAAACCCCATAGAGAATCTGTGAGCATTGCCAAGGAGAAAGATGAGGGGACATGAGACGCGAAAATTGCAGAAGAGCTGAAGGCCGCTATTGAAGCATCCGTTTTGGTCTTCCATAACACCTTCATCAGTGCCACAGGCTGATAGCTTCCATGCCACACCGGCATTGAGGCAGTAATTGCTGCAAAAGGGGCCCAAACCAAGTACTGAGTATTATGAAATTGCTTATACTTTTCAGAGGTCCAATATTGTTCTAAAAGTAAATCCTTGTTTTTATTGATTGCATGTAATATTCTAATTTCTGACAGATATGGATTTGGGTGTTTTCATCGAGCTTAAAGCCATAATCATCACAATTATCTGACAAATCACGGCTTGAACTATCTTGCTTTGGCATGTAATTGAGTCTATTCATCTATTCAGTTCACCTTCTAAGTTTGCTTACTGTAAATAAATTGAACTTTTGCACGATTTCTAAATTTTTCGAGTTTTCATTCTGTATGTCTCTTACAGACAGCTCACACTTAATTGTTGATTTATTTGTCCAAAAGGTGAGGGAGGGAGATCACCTTAAACTTTCCAAACGCTGTCATTTCCTAGTAAATTCTTCACATTTCCCACTTTCTTTCCAGTTTCAGATTGTATTTATTGCGTGAGCAATTTCCACCAGATCAGTGACACTCTTTCTTTCATAATTATATGCTCTGCTCCTGAAGAGAAAACTAAACCCCCAAATTTCATGGTCACCAAACTACAAAATCAGTGTTTTATCACGTATACTAAGAAAAAACGTGTTGGGGGGGGGGAGACTAAGACGTATCCAAGTTTCTTGGGGAGTTTTTTACTGCCTCAGAAAATTAAAGTATGCGACGCTTTGAATGGGTGGAAATCTTTTGGCAATTCTTTGTAACCGAATTCTGTTTTTTGAAAAAAGGAAAGGTAGAATGATTAGGTAAGGTAGCTCGAAGAAGAAAGGGCCGGTGCAGTCCCTTAAGCGTTATTTCAAAGGACATTTCCAAATTAAGTCTCCGGCTGGTAATTTCAACGGCTTTCCGATTTCGACTGTTGTAAAACAGCGCCATCCTAGGAGCCCTATTGGATCAGTCGGCTTGCTCGCCCAGGAAGGTGGGGGGGGGACGCCGTTCATTTAGTCCGGGCATGTCCAGTCAAGTCAAAAGCACTTGTTTGCAGGGAGAACCGAGGGCCGCCTGGTGTGCATCGCAGCCGAGTTGTAACAATGGCGGCCGCAGAAGCAAAACTTTGCTAAGCGAAGCGCTTCGTCCGCCTTTTTCCTGCCGGCCTCCTGTCCTAATGATGCGCGAACAACGCTGCGCGCACTGCTAATTTGGGCGTTTGCTTCTCCAGGAGGTTTTGGTTGAAAGCGAAGTCAGGACAAAAATGTCCCTCCTGTCAAACTGCAGGTCTATAGCTCAAAACACAAGGTGCCACTTGCTTCCCTTCCTGTCTCAGGATCTGGCTGTCCATAAGTGCCCGTGTGGGGGTGGGGTGGGGGTTCTACTCTTCCAAAGCCACTAATGTGGGGTTTTGATTCCGGAGGAATGTTGATGTCAGGTTTCCTCAGAGGTCTTCCTTGAGACGGCCTTTCCTGAGGTTTAGCCTTCCCCCTCTCGTCTTCCAGGGTTTTCATGCTGCTTGGCAGTCCTGGGCTGAAAATCTTCTGCGCCGCGCGTTGCTCTTCTCTTCTGCGGGTTAGATCTAAAGGAAGAGGCTGAACCCATCTCTGGGGCTGGAGCAGCACAGGGCGTTGCGGGAGGATGCTAGCGGGGAGCCGAACCACCACCCGAGGGGCTCTATAATACGCCGAGCCCAGAAGGCTTAAGAAGCTTTCTGGCTGGCCTTACAGCCTCAGGAACCCGAGCTGGTTTCCTTCAAAATTCAAGAGAAGGGCAGCAGTGTCTCTCAACCCCTCTCAAGAAGCCTTCCAGCCGGTCTGGAGGAGACCGCCGACTTTTTGTTTGACCCGGACCTGTATCCAATTATGTTGGAGGTAGCCTTCGCTTTGAGAAGGGTTTCACCTTTCTAGTTCTCCCACGTGCATACGAGTTTTGGTTCTTCTAATCTTTTTTGCTGATTCCATTCTCTCCTGAGAAAACTTTCCGCTGAGGCTTTCCAATGGTATGCTTTGATGGCCAAAGTGTGCGTAATTACCTCTGAATCGCTAAAGGGAACTGTGCAGCTTGCCTCGATCCTCCGATCTGAACCCAGAATTGTTTACAAACTCTCGCAGCAAATTTTCTAGCGATCCCTAAAAGAGATTGCTACTACTTTTGCTCCGTTCCGCTGCAATGTAGAAACACAGTATACTCAATATGACAAACGGAGTCCCCAATTCTGGAAGTCTGCTCTTTTGTGGCAAATCCACTTTCTGACGACGCCGTTTTGTTCCTTGGGGGGGGGGAGCAGTTTTGTAATTCAGTTTCTCTGCTTTAATGAGTCTCAGAAGAGTGGACAGCACCTGAATTATTTTGGGCTCAGAGCTAAAGAGGGTCGGCCTGGCTAATAGTTATGTTGAGACATCTGGGTTATGCCTAAGTTTTTAGGCAAGACTAAAGAAGAGCACCCTTAAAAGGCAGTGAAATTGTTTCTATATGCTTGGCCACAACAATATCTGTGGGTGAGTTCTAACAAAATCAGCAAGAGCTTGACTTCACTTTACTTGGCACATACTTAAGTTCATTCCTGAAAAATGTACACACTTAATTTTATATTGATCTAAATAGAGGAAATTGAAGGTTTTAAAACTGGATAGCTAGATTATAGAGTCCCATTCATAGTTCATGATTTTCCTGCCAGGGATCAGTTATCTCTCGCCTCCCTGCTTTAAATATTGCATTAAGTTATAACATTTGGCTTCCTTGCATTTTAACTTATTCCATATATATATATACATATATATACATAGACATATAATAGCATATTATATATATATATATAATATATATATAATATTGTATTATAATATATATATATAGTATTATATTTATATTTATTATATTATATTATATTATTATATATTTTATATTATATTATATTATATTATATTAAATATATATTATATTAATATTATATTTATATTATATATATTATTTATATATGAATATATGAATTTCCATATGTTTAGTAATGAGAAATATATATGAAATATATTTATGAGAGAGACGTGTGTAAATGTAAATGTAAAAAAAACAACAACCCTAATTTTAACCCTTCCTCCTTTTGTCTCCAAAAACAGAATGAACATTTATTATTTGAATATTTTTTTAGAGCATTAACAATTTGGAAATGTTTTTACAAAAAATATCCAAATAATAAATGTTCATTCTGTTTTGGAGACAAAAGGGGAAGGGTTTTAAATTAGGTTGTTTTTTTTTTTACATTTACTGAAACATCTATCACTTCTGAATGATTATCAGCTCTATATGGCTGGGGGTGACCATGTGTCGCATGGGGAAAGAAGTCATGTATGTCCAAAAAAAGAGTAGAGGAAAGTCTATGCTAAGAGAGGAAGACTTGTTTCTTCAGCTATTTCCCTAGCACGCAATGGACAGCGCCTTATCTTGTTGCTTCCTGTTCTACACCGCCAGGCTTTTTTTTCTCTCCAACAGTCCTTCTGAAAGCAACTGTAGAACCGTTGCTGTGCTTCTTCTTAGCATCCAAATACCTTATGCAGTGGGGAATACACGTTATTTAACCTCCCGCCGTCCCTTGCGCTCAGTGGTTTATTTTATTCAGCACTGGTATGGATATCAAATAATATTTTCCAGACCCGCTTTGCCCGGTTTTTACTCTTCACTGTTTGATCTCTTGTGTTCACGGTCTTTCTCAACGCAGCATTTCCCTGGGAAAAAAAAAACCTAAAGGCAATCTTTTCCCCAAAGCTTGGGCTTTACTGTCTGCCTATCCTGGCCTCTGTCGCTCTCTCTGTCTCTCCCCAAAGCCTCACGGGTTGCACTGTGTCCTTGTCCTTCCCAAGTCTGTCCTCAGCCATAAGCTCCGTTGGGGGGGCCAGGATTCTCTTGAGGGGTCATAGCGGCAGTTTATCTCCTTCTTTGATACCCACCTACTCTGAGCACTCCAACTCCCAGAACAGCTGGTTAATTTAGCAGCTCTGAAAGGCAACCCGCAGTGTTGCAACCAGTTAACGAATGGAGCTGAAAAATTGACAGCAACTCAACTTGACAGACTTCCTTCCATCTCCATCCTTTCCTCATCTCCCTTCACTAATGTCACCCACCGCCCTCTGGTTTCAGACCCTAAGTTTAACCTCCCTACCACTTTTCTCCTTTTCCAGAACCCACCCACCCACTGCGATCCTCAGATCCAGCAAAGTCCCCGCCCCTGATCCTCTGCCAAACCTTTCATTCCTTTCGGCTTAAAGGAAAGAGGGAAGGGCAGAGAACCTCTCTCTTCTTTTGCTTTGATCAAATCCTTGCCACTCCTTTTGCTTTGATCAAATCCTTGCCACTATTTACGTGCTCACTGTTTAAATCCAACAAGACGCTCACTGCTCATTAAAACCTTTTGCTCAGCTTCTGTTTTATTTTTTTAGTGATGGAATTCTTTCCATCACTAAATGATAGAAATATTTTTTTAAGTGGTGGGATTCTTCTCTGATCAAGTCAAATTTTAGAAATAGTCAACAGTTTGGGGAGTTGCACATTTCCGGATTTCTGTTGAATGTCCCACTGACCACTTAAGCAACAAAGATACAAAGTTAGGAACTCCTGAGCTAGGAAAAGAATTCCAAAGCAAGCCAGTTTTCTTTTTAGAAATATAACCCTGAATTCTGCTATGTTTTGATGCTGTTTTGGGAATATGCTTTGTAAAAATGATTGAGTTCTCTGTATCACATCCATGTTATTGTTGTTCTCATTAGGCTTTTATCAGTGAATAGAACTATTATATGGAGGGTATTTTGTATTTTGCTTCGAGAAATAATACTAATTGCCAAAAAAAACCCTCCAGGTCGTTTTCTTTTTCTTTTTAGCAGCTTTCTGGACACAATGACAAAAAAAAATCTAATTTCTTTTTTACTCATCATCTGCCCATCTTTTGATAAATTAAATGGCTTGATTTATTTTCTCCCCTTCATCTTTGGTGGGAGTAGGCATAATATACATTTTCTCTGTTATGTGAGGCAAGTCCCCAATGGAAGTTTTCCTCATAACTTTTACACTTTCTCCTGTCCTTATAAACTGTTTGATAGAGCAGATTTTTAAAAATTCAACAGGTTGATACAGAAGAAAGAAGATAACTTCCTTTTTGCCAAAAGAACTCCTGCTCTATGACACAATCTAAACCTGTTGCAATTTTTCAAAAGTTCTTGAAGACAGTCAGTTTAGGAAAATATATTTTCAATTAACAATCTAAATGATTTTCTTCTTACAATTGGGCCGTTCTGATAGAAACTTGCTTGCGTGCTTTAAATTGAAAATGAAGTTGCAGCATTATAAATCTTATACTCTGAAAATTAGGAAGCTGAAAATGTGTGTTAAAGAACTTCCAGCTTTCAAATGAAATATTTTGTTCATTCTCAGATCTGTCTTGGCTTTTTACATTTTTCCACAGCACTTGCCCATTATCTAAAAAAATAATTCCCTTTCTCCATTTTATACTATGACATAGCATGGTTGTTTTACTTTTTGCCACTATTATCTAGGATGTGCTTGGGCATCTCATAATTAACAATTTCAAATTTAGTAATGAATTTCAAATTTAGTAATCTTAAAAACAACTTTTAAGGGAAGGTGGGGGCGGTAGTTTTGATTAAGTGTTCAACATCATGGTATTTTCTAGTTTTTTCCTCCTCAATTACAATAACCAATTATGTTTTTATTGTGATTATTTTATTTTCTTCTTATTTGTGACATATGGGGGATGGGAATCACCATTTGCTCCCTCTCTTATTCCCTGCAAACCTTCAGAGTCATTTAAAGTTACTTTTTTTTGTCTTTAGGGCATTTGTCAATGTTAAAAATACCTGAGTTATTTTAAGAAACCAAGTGGTGTAATGTTCCTGACAATATACACATATTCACACTTCAGGGAGTTTTCTGGAAATCATTAGGAACATATTAATATTTGGAAATGCCTACTGGACATTTCTGCAATATATATATATTAGAATTAAGTTGCTAATTAAGCATTATTTTCCTTCAAAGATAGAATTTCTATCAAACATTTTAAGGATCAATTAATTCTAGAAAATATTCAGCAACCATCAATTTTTCAATATGAAGTCTGTAATATTTTTTGCCATCTGTTTCTGTCTCTGTCTCTCCCATGTTGGAATGAATAGGATTCTGTGAAGAAGCCATGAAATTTACAGGTTTCATAGCGTAGGCATCTTTACTTAGCTATATAATAATGGGGGAGACTTATTCCTCTTCTAAGAAAAGAACATCCTTCTCCCCCCTCTCTTTCAGTTTGGGTCAACCGTGAATGAGAAAGTAAAGTCAGGAACCAGATCACATTACTTTCTGGATTCATCTATTTTTGACTAGGGCCACTTGCAGTTCATATGGTTATCTGACTGTCTAAATCGGAGCTCCTTGAAACTCCCTGTTCCTGATACGCAAAGCTTGAGCGATTATACTACACTGCTTAGCTTCGGTGTTCATCGTGGCACGTGCGACAGTCCATTTTTTCGTGAATATTTTCCGCCAGCCCACGGAGAGCGGAAGGGAGTTACCAGCTTCAGTATCTGCTCCTGAACTAGCAGCTACCCAGGATACTGAAGTCACTACCTGTGCACTTTGAACTGCTTAAGGCGGTGGGAGGGAGAGAATCAGAGCGAAAGGTCTGTTGGTGCTCCAGCCACAATTAGCGCAGCTAAAGGGGGGGCAGAGAAACAGGTGCAACTGGCGGAAAAGGAGAGGAATTTGCCGGCCACGGAGCCAGGGAAACTGAAGCAAAGAGCCATGATGTTTTAACATTTCAGCTTTCATTTCTATTTTCATTTTTAACCCTGTTACGCTGCGGACACCCATGCTTGATCCAGAGCATGTGTTTGCAAATAATTAGCAACGTATTCTTCTTTGGGGGGGGAGGGGCGTATGGAGCTGATCAGGTTTTAAAATTTCCGGGATCTCCCCAAATTACAGCTTAAAACACCTGAGATTGTACAACGGTTCTCATTAAAGGGGGGGGGGAGAAATGCCAGTGCCATTTGTCACATACTACCAATCATGCCACATTAGTGTCTTTTACCATTATTGTATTCATCTTTTTTTAAAAAAAATGCATACATTTCTGAAAAGGTGAACCTGTTTCCTTTGGGTGTGGGTGTGTGAGAAGGGTGGGGTGGGCTGAGGCTGTATTTCAGTTATTTTAAGAATAACTGAATTGCAAACAAACTTTTTCTATGTTTGTAAATCCAAAGGAAAACAACATTTTTATAACTTTGCTGAAACTAATGCTTAGAAATAATTTACTCTGCATTATATATGCATGTTGGTACTATACTGTACTAGAAATATTTCCATAATATTAATTATTGATTACATAAGCAATATAAACAGGTTTTCTGCTTAACAATCCCCCCCTTAATAAATGAATTCATTTAGGATACAGCACATAGCCCTTTAAAGATAAAGTTAGCGTTGACACAGATCACATTTTCTCTATTCCAAAGGCAGCATAAACCAAGAAATATATACATTTATATAAAATATATATTTGATTAGGGGGTATTTTCACTTTAAAATCCTTGTAATTATTATAAAAGAGTCAAAGACTCTTTTATAATATTTTATAATATGACCATCATCTGTTTATATTGTGAAGCTACACTTCAATGTCTCAATGTGTATATGATGCAACCCTGCAGCCAATCAATGATTTTACATTTGATTTTTCTTTCATTTTATTTTTTTAGTCAGATCTTTTAAGCATAAAGGAACTACAGCCTTTGAAAGGGAAACAATCAAACAATCGTTCAGCACATTTCAACATGAATTCATGACTAATCCCAAAGCGGAAAAATGCCAGAGCCCATATTTCGGTCAGAGGATGTTTTTCTATTTTAATCTGGATTATTAATAGGGCTTGTCCACTGTTGTATGTTATTTAATAGTGTGCCTTCATTTTTTTTTTAAATTGTGATAACTGAGATTAAAAATATCCTTCTCAGAATGACGACTGGAAACTTTTCGGGGAATGTCATTGCAAGAGACTCTCTAGGTAGGGGATCAGCATTAAGGTCCTGAAAGGTCCTGAAAGACACAGCGCCATCTAGCAAACGAAAAGAGAATCAAAGGCGAGGAATATACGGTGCCTCTGGAGCAACCCAAGGGGGGAGAGAGAAAGAGGGGTGATGAAGCTCCCACCTCATCTTCACCTGGACAGAATCCGCCACCCCAACCCCAAATAGCACCTGAGACTGGGCCTTCATGAAAGCAGCTCACCCCTCAGCCGTCTCTAACTCACATCTGCTTTCCTTCCAGGCAACAACCAGTTTCCAGCATTTATTGACAGGGAAAGAAAAAAAAATCCACCTGGCTGGCTCTTAATTACCTGTCCTGCTCGTTATCTTCTCTCACCGAGGTTTAAAAAAGAGAAGAGGGTCACCTTGGTCCCTTAGAGGGGAAATACAAGAAATCCGTTTGCTTAGATAACAAGGCATTTCTTTCTCTGAGTCAGTAAAACAATTCGGTGGATCTGATGTAGGTGTTTAAAAGGTTCTCTGAAATATGAGTCTAGCCTTCCTCACCCCCTCACTTTTCAGATTAAACTTAATTTCAGGTAGATTTTTTTTCTTTCTTTCAGGGAAATATTCCTTCTTATTAAATTGTCTTTTAAAAGGCAGCCAGAAAAACCGCATCCACTCGAAAACAATTCTTTGTTTTCTTTGTTGTTCTATTGGGTACAGTTTTACCCAAANTTGTCTTTTAAAAGGCAGCCAGAAAAACCGCAACCACTCGAAAACAATTCTTTGTTTTCTTTGTTGTTCTATTGGGTACAGTTTTACCCAAATTTGGTGTTCGATCCTGAGGGCCATGAAAGTTGCAACTTCACTGGTCTGGAGGGACCGAGTTCAGAAAGCTTACATTAGAGCCCTCCTGCCCTGGTAATGTACATTCGTGATAAAGTTGGCCAATGTTATTAGTCCCCCCAATAAAGCAATTTTATGAGGCCAAGACAAGTTTGCAAACTGGAAGGTTTTGGTGTGTGAGGAAGCAGAAGGAAAGCAACACACACTACCCGTACAGAGAGGGGGGGGGNGGAAGCAGAAGGAAAGCAACACACACTACCCGTACAGAGAGGGGGGGGGAGAGGGAGGGAAGGAAGGAAGGAGAAAAGATCCAATATTAACGGTGTTTGCAAGTCACGTTTCTATTAGTTCCGTGCAATTAAACGAAGTCAGCAAATCAGTTTGCTCCAGAGAAATTATAGCGCTTCTCACAAACAAGGCCGGCCTTGGCCTTCCTGCCCGCCATCTGCCTGGCAAATGGACCACCGCATGCCCGGCAGGCTTGCAGAGGCCGAGGGCTGAGGGACCAAACGGCCTGGCTTTTGGGGCGTCTTCCGCGGCCCCTTTTTGGGCCGAAGTGATCTGCAGCCGAGCCGCGATTGCAACGTCGGAGCTTCTTGTTAACGCGGTTAATTTTTAGGGCCGGTCATCAGCCGCCCATTTTAGTCCAATTCGGGGACTGAAGGCTTGCCCTAAACCGCTGCCTGCCGAAGGGTTGGAAAAGCGGCTCAAGGGAATCTGTCTGCAGGCTGAGCATCTCTAGTGAAATCGGGAGAGATAAGCCGGGGCTGAGGGAGGATTCTTGGCCGAGGCAACACTTTAAAATGTTGCTGAACTTCGGTGGAAAACTAGGGCATCTGAGGAGGGAGGGAAGAGGTTGGGGGGGGTGGCAAGAGTCGCTCTTTGGAGAGTCCTTCGGCATTGCCTCTTCTCCTCCTCCTCCTTCCTATTCCATTTTTTTTTTCACCCAGGTAACCTGCTCCACCGTGGGGTTTCCAGCTGCTTAAATGAACATTGATTTATTGCGTTTAAAAGTAAATTTACGCACACGCCAACGCCATTCTGCTTTGTTTAGCCCAGACCCTAAGATTTATTTTCTACTTAGCGCTGACAAAAAACAATGTCTTAAACTTTATTACCCACCGGTGAAGAAATCCGTCTTATTGCTCCTGCCCACCTCCACCCCCTGCCCCCCACTCCTCCTTCCTTTGGAATTCCTCGCTCTCGTTACCTGCTTTGCTGGGACTGGAACGAGTGCGGGGTGCGGGGGGAAGGAGGATAGGGAGAAGGCTGAGAGCGGAGGGGGGCAAGGAAGAAACTGCAATGGGAGGAAAGAGAAATTTAAATTATTGTTTGGAGACAACTTCATCCGTCCTGGACTTTTGAAACGGGGATGAGGGGGACAAAGAGAAGAGAGCCAAAGAGAAGGGAAAGGAAGGACCCNCCGCCAAACGAGAAGGCTGAAGTAATTAATTTGTTTTATGAAGGGCGGGGGGGGGTGTCTGTCTTCACTTGAGAAAACATCTGATGTCCTTTGCAAAGCCTCTCTGGAAACGGGTCGATGACTGAGAAGCAATCATAAAGCAACACAGTTTTTTTAAAAAAGAAAAAAAAATCCGGTGTCCTCCAGCCTACCACGCTGCCTTACCTCTGCGCAGTCACCCAGTCTAGGAGGTGGCTGATCTCAGGGGACTTGGTGAAGCCGCCTTTACGGTACACTTCATCTACGTTTTTTTGTTGCCTTTGGTTCTCATTAAAAGAGCTTTTTCTTCTTTTTTTTCCCTCCACCCCCCAACTTGGTAGACTGTCACGGGTTCTTCATTTCACACTCCTGAAAACGCTCTTAACATCTTATCGAAGAAGGCGCTGAATCCTTGGGTGGGGCAGGGGGTGGAGGCGAGGAGCGTGGGTTGGGGGTGGTGGGAAGAGAGGGGAAGAAGAAACGGCCACCACCAGGCATTTTGGAACTAATTGCAGAAGGGGGACCGGCGGGGCGTGTAGGCACCAGCGAGAGGTTTCCCGGAGAGAACCTCGAGAGCGCGGTGTGCTTCTTTCGAGGGTCTTCGAAAACCTTGGAACGGGGCCACCCCGAGGAGGGGGGGCGGCTGTGGTGAATGTGGCCTTTCTCCTTCCTCCACTCCTCCCACCCCACCCCCCAAAAAAAATCCGGTTCTCATGGAGGAGCCTAGGAATCCCTGAGAGTTGAAAGGGGCGCTCCCTTGGCCGGGCAGGAGGGGAAATGCGACGGAGGAGGCGAGCCCACCACCCTTAACCGCCTTCTTCGGAGAGGACCCCTGCCCAGCTTCTCAAGAAAAGGCTCTTCCCCCCCCCCCCCCACGCTGCCCCTCCAGTGCGGCTCCACCGCTGCTCACCCAGGCTTAGGCCTTGACACTTGTTGTCCAGACTGACCAAAGCGAGGCTAAGTTAGCATCCCCGCCGGCAGGATATTGGCCCTAGATCCTTTTCCCTCTGGCCTCTCCTCTTAAGGGGAGATTTTCTTTCCAGGCGTGCCTGTCTGCGGATGCACGGACACCCGCCCCACAGCATCCCCAGGATCCTGGTCTAAAAACGGAGCAGAAACGGGGGGGGGAAGTGTGTTGTACCGTACCAACATGAAAAGTGAACGATAAATTTTGAAGAGGGTGTGCGAAAATGTGGGATTATTCATGCGAAAAGGCTAGAGGATATTATTAATCGCGTGTGTGTGTGTGTGGAAATTTCTCTGAATAGCCCCCTATTCAAATTAGCAGAATTTCTTTCTGGCTGCCCTTTGACTGGGGCCTGTCACTCCAAGAGACGCCAGGGCCATTCCTTTCACCTCCTCCCTTCCCACGAGGGCCTGCAACCAACGGGGCTTCGGAGCTTTAGAAAGACCGCCAGAGATCAGAGCCGGAGCCTACGGAGCCCTCCCTGGCAGCAGGCAGACACGCCCCGAGATGAGCTGGGCTTCCCTCCACGGCCCTGCCCTCCCTGGAACCGCTGCAGCCTCAGCCCCGAGCCAACAGGGGAGTCGGGCTCTCTAGGCCTCTGCCCTCCCCCCCCCTCCCGTCTCCCCAATCCCCTCCAAAGAGGTGCACAGGACTAGAAGCCTCATTGCGGAGTGGAGATCCAGGAAGGAGGCTGTAAAGCAGCAACTATATTTTGGGGGCAGATTTGACCTTCAGATCAGGATCGGCTAGAATTCTCCTGTAACTGTGATGGGGACAACCAAAACCCTCTTCCAAACTTTTGGGCGAGGTGCCGGTTCTTCGGGACTAGCTTCGTTCCGGCTTTAACGGACTCTCCCCGCAGTCAGCAGAGCTAGGAAGGGAAGATCAAAGGCCGAGCGGGCTACACAATGGCCGTAGGGCCCCAGGGCAGCCTTTCGCCTTGTTCTTGTGGCGTGTTTCCAGAGCCAGGCCTCTGCATGTGGAACCTTTTACTCTCGAGGAAGTCCCCAGCATTCCCCACGAGACCCGCTCCCAAGGCCTTGAGTTCAGGAAAGGCCATTTGACAAAGGAAACCCGCTCTGGTGGATGCCCCACTCAGCCCTGTCAGGCGGGCAAACGCCCCCTTCCCCAGACCAGGGATTCCCACGTTTTCTCGGGGTGGAGGAGGGGGACGAGCGATCCGGGCCCAGTCCTAGTCCTTGCCTCCTTTACTTCCCCTGAGATATAGCCAGAGCGCTTTCAAAAAATCTTGGCAGAACAAGATTCGCCCTGCTACGAAGTGACAGACCCTGCACCGCCTCGCTCTTTTGCCCGCCTCCGATTATTGCCCTTGGAAGCCGACCCCAGCTTCAGCCCCACTCTCGATCAGCTTCGCTTTAAGTCGAGGGTGCTTGCAGAGAGCTTGAGTAACGGGGGTTGGAGAGGACCAGCACATTCAGCTGAAGAATCCCCCCCCCCCCCCCCCCCCCC
>BHFT01008100.1:27175-40002 GCA_004320025.1 Laticauda laticaudata
AACCCCCCCCCCCCGCAATCGGAGCTCGTGTTGGGCAGGTTGGAGCGGAATAGCTCCGTCCCCTGCGGCTGATGTTCCTTGATCTCCTGGGAGCAACAGCAGCTTCCAAAGGTCTTTTTGTACCCCCGTGAGTGGTGGTCCCGACTGCTCACTCCAAATGGGAAGCCGACCCCATCAGGCTCCGCGCCCGATGGCTCTTCCCGAAGAGAAAGACTACCGGTTGAAAAAAAAAAAAAGTGGCTGAATAANCCGAAGAGAAAGACTACCGGTTGAAAAAAAAAAAAAGTGGCTGAATAAAATACCCGTTAAAATGCTATTAAGCCCACCAGAAGAGCAAGACTCGCGCCTCGTTCCGCCTTAATATGCAATTAAATTAAAGCCAATTCCTCGTCAATAATATCGTCCAGAATCCTCTGCTAAGTTTCAGGGATGTCTGCAGTTAAGTAGCTTGCAACCACCGGTTCTAAATGGTTTAGGAGCTACCTTTAAATCCTGCCCTTCCGTTTATATAAATATGCTGTACGAGCGAGTGCCAGGTTGGCGTGACATATTTCTTTTCCAACGGAGGAAAGCCTTCGCCACCACCGTGATAAAAAGCTCACTTGACATATCTGAATTTACAAAAGCAGTTAATTTCACCCGGTTCCCCCACATCTTATTTGGCGACTAACTTTGTTGGAAAAAGAGCCAGCGGAACCCCTGTTCTTTGTGCAGGAAGGCTGGTTATCGCCTTGGCAATGCGGCCTTGGCAGCAGGGTTATAGGTAAGGTTCCTTGAGCCATAAAACAAACTCTCTCTCTGTGTGAGTGTGTGTGTGCGCGCAACAACAGGTTTCACCATAAAAACGAAGCAGGGAGTGTTTGCAAAGAACTTGTAGTAAAGGAAGGGTCTCGAAGGAACGAGGGAGAAAACTGCCCACAGAAGGTTTTTCAAGGGTGGCATTGGGTGGCAGACGAGTTTGACCAATTTTGTGTTTACTAGCGATTCTATGCCGGTTTACGGCAGGTAATAAAGATTTGATTAATGGATCATTTATTTGGAAAGGGGAAAAGAGACCATAGAGATGCCAAATTTTATTGGCCGACCAGTGTGCCCCACAATTTTGAGCATCCTCGCTTGAGGAATCCTTTCTTTTGCTTCAGAGAAGCCAAAATAAAACAGAAAAAAACCCGCTCTGGATAAGAAATGTTTTATTTCAGAGCAACGTCTTCTGCAGATCTGAATGGATGCATTCACCACGCTTAACTTTCCCTCTGCGTGATCAAAGGTAAACGTTCCCACCGTTTTCTCTCCTTTCCCCCTCCCTCCTTCGCTCTCCCTCCCTCCCTCCCTCTCTTTTCGCCCCATTAACTAATATGTTTGAGAAAGGTTCGTGTTTGCACTGAGTTACAAGGGGACCGGAATACATGGGAGGGCTTAAAACACTAAGCAGAGCGTTCCCTGATATAACAATTAACTGTATGCAAGATTTATAGTTCTACGATGTTTGCCATCGGGAGAAACCAAACATAAAAACGGTAGAAGGGGAGAAACAGACATCCAGAGCCTGACCAAATAGGATGAATAAACATATGCCTGGTTCAGGCGCTTCTGTGGCTCTCGGGTGGTTAGAAACGCAAGCCGGCTTCTTCCTCGGGGGGGGCGCCTTTCTAACTAGGCGGCTTCCCTCCAACTCATCTTCATCCTCCTCCTCCCCCCCACTTTTTTGAAATGCAGGGTCTTCCTGGTTGGCTTCACCAGCAGCCAACCTGAGGGGGCTTATAAAAGGTGTCTGTGAAAAAGTACTCGCTTCTCCCTTCCACCTCCACCTCTCCTCTCTCTCTCAATGAAAAACCGAATAGCTCAACTCCAAGCCACCTGGTCCCCTGGAGCAAAGAGGCCCATCCCGACTTCCTCGAAGTGCCTCGGGCCTCGCCAGCTCCCCGAAGTTCGGGGGGGCTCGGGAAGGGCGCCGCTGGCAAAGCTCAGCTCGGCAGCCCTTCCGTCCAAGAAGGTGCCGGGCGAAAAGGAGCGAAAAGGCCCGCCTCTTCGTCGGGATAGGCTGGCCTGCGGGTTGCATCACCACCCTCACCGCCCCGAGGGAGCCCCTGGGTTTGGGGCAGTGTATGGGGAGGGGGGGGAAGAGGAGGGAGGGAGGGAGGCAGGGGAGAAGCTCATTTGTTTCAACAGTTAGGAAGTTGCGTTTGGAGCCACCGCCGGGGTAACCTCAGCCCCCCCCTCCAATCCCACTACGCCTTTGTGCTTCATTTTGCGTTCGTCCCCCTTTTTTTTTTAGTGGGAGGGGATGTTTGGGGTGTTCACTGCCCTCTTGGGAGACCTCCTTGCCTCCTCCGCAGCCTTCTCCCCTGGCTTCTGCGAGGAAGATCCGAGGCCGCAGCGCCGGCCAAGGAAAAGGCGCAGAAAGTGACCAGACGGAGGCGCGACCAATCGCCTCGGGCCTCCGGTTCCGCATGTCTCCTTGGGGAGAAAGGCTGGCCCAGGTCTTCCTAGACCCGCTTTGACCACGGTGTCGATCTCTTCCCTCTTTCCCGGCTCCTCTTCCCTCCATGCAAATGTGTGTGGGTGTTTGGGTTGGGGTAGATCCAGTTGCAAGTCAGAAACCCCCCCCCCAACTTTGGCCTGAATAGCAGCCACGTGGCTGGCCTCCCTGCCCCCCCCCCCCGCCAAGCAGCTCAGGTAAACGCTGGCCTGGGGGCGGTTTGTCCCCAAATCGCTCCCCATCTCTCCCCTTGCCACCCTCTCCACCTGGGTTCGCTCTCTTTCGCCAATGCGGCCGGTCTATTCAGGCTCCTGAAGAGACCAGGCGGACGGGGGCGGGGGGGGGGCCGCTGAAGGTCAGGGGGACGGACGGGGTTCGTCTTTGGTCGGTCGGAGCGGCGGCGGCACCAGAAAAGGAGCCTTTGAGCGAGGCGCAGATTGAGACATATCAGGATCGGTATAAAAGGGTCATTTCAGGAGGGGGGGGGGCTGGACACAAAGTTTGGACTCGTGACTGGCATTCCGGAGAGGCTCGCCTAGTTTAAAAGCAACAAAGCCAGCCCCAAAAGAAAGGCTTCGGGAGGAGGGAAGGGGGAATTGGGGAGAAGCTAGTAAATTGACAAGCATCTGTCAACGGGGACTAATTTGCTCCCTTCCTGCAAGAAACTACCGTGTGTGTGTTTTGTGTGTGTGTGTGTGAGAGAGAGAGATCCCTACTATTAGGATCTTTAAACTCCACCCTCTCGAGTGTATGCCTGTGTTTTAATCCTGGTACGTTTATAAATCGGGATCGAGAAGCATCCAAGTAAGAAAGTTTGGATTCAAAGGTCTTTTCTGGATTTCGGATTAGAGTCAAATCTTCGGAAAAAACAAAACAAAAAACCCCCTCCTAATCTTCCCTCCTCTTTGTAAAACCGTTTCAAAGGGGTGGGGGTGGGGGAAGGGCCGAAGGGAAGGGAAGGGCGACCAAGGCATTCGGTTTTTTTTCCCCTCCTCGACTGAAATCCGCGAAAGCTCAGGGGAGAAGACAGGCTCCTTCGGAGCTGGAGGTCAGAAAAGCAACAGCAAGTTAACTTTTGATTTATTTATATTTTTTTCCAGAGGCATCAGCGGATCTGAAAAGCGCACCCGGGGAAAAAGCGGCTTGTAAAGGATTGAGAAAGGAGGAGGAGGAGGAGGGACGGGGCTCAGGCCTGGCGGAGGGACCGAGCAGTTCACGGTGCAGAACCCGCGAAGAATCCCGATTCTCTCCTTCGACAAGCAGGAGACAAAAGCAGCAGAGGCCTAGCGGCGGGCTGGATATCTCTGTTAGTTGTCAGCTCGGGTCTGGGGCGAGCGAGGAATGCTAATCAGCCTCGGCAGAGCCGGGAGAAGCTGCAGATCACACGGTCCCGACGTCCCCTCCCCTCCCCTCCCCTCGCCCAACCAGGCCGCCTCTCCGGAGACGGCGATCCCAGTTAGGTTTCTAACGTGCACGCTCGTTTTTTGCCCGCCCGCCCGCAACGGCAGGTCCCCGTTTCCTGCCTTTTCTCTCGACCAGCTCCTGACTCACCGACGGAACACGCGCACAATGACACGGACACGCGCACAGGCGCGCGNTCGCCTGGCTTTCCTTCTCCCCGCTTCCGAATTGAGGCTGATCTCCGAAAGGCTCCGGATTGGCGATTTTATCTTCGCTCTCCGACTGAACGACATTGACTTGGCTTCCAAATTCCAGGGGCGCCCCCTCCCTTCCCCCCCCCCCGATATACACGCCCGCTCAGGCACGCTGTTTTCTCCCTTCCTCGAAGCCAGAGAATCCGATAGCTGACCTCAAGGTTTAGCCACTGCTTTATTTCTCGGACGTGCGAGGCAAACGCTTCCCTAAACCTCTCGCAGCCAGGTTACTTCGCCCCAAGAACCTCTCTTCCTTGGGCCTCTCCTTTGACACCACGGCCGCGGATTCGCCGGTGGAAGCAGGGCGGTGACCCAGGGAGGCCGCTGGCCTTGCAGATGGAGCCTTCCCTGCTTCCAGACCCGGGCAGACTTGACTCCAGGGGCTGCCCGACGCTGTCCGTGGTTTCGTGAGAAGGGGCGAGGAGGAGGAGGAGGAGGAGATCCATATTCACCCCTTTCCTCCCTGCCAGTGTAGTATAAATACCAGTATAAAATACCAATCGTATTTATAAACCCATTTGCTCTTTCCCGCCTTTATCAGGCAGGTGGGCGGCCGAGGGAAGAGCCGACCGACAGGTCTCCACCTAACCTTCAACCCCTTGCATTTTCCTTTCCCAGCCACGTGGAGGTACGTTTGATCTCCCTACGCGCTCAGTGGATCGCCGAGCTGAAGCCAGCTGCCTTTGAATTCAGCAGGGGTCAGGTTGGTGCTAGAGCGACTTTGGATAAGGCCCTATTTCTGTAGTTCAGAAAGACAGCCTCCTCCTTTCCCCCCCACCCGCCTCTCCATAAGTCCCCTCTTCGCCCATTCTCTCTCGCTGGCAGGCTACGTGCACGCAGGCCGTAAGCCTACTCCGCCTTCTAAAGATCGCGGCATCGGTTTTCACCTGACTTTGCGATTTGGAAGTCCCTCCCTCGCGACAATACATCGGCCTCCCTCACCTCTTTCTCCCCCCCCCCCGAATTGCTCGGGCTGCACCTGGCCCGGAAAAGCAACTCGGCAAGTGCCTTCCTTCCTTTCCTTCCCTTCCTCGCCTCTACTCTCCTCTCTCTATTGATTTGGACATCGTTGCTTCGCGGCCCGCTTTTTCAAATATGGCGTGCCCGTGAGTGCGGGCTGTAGCGACTGGCGGGAAGCTCCCACTGGGTTCCCCCAGCACAATTCCAAAGAGGGCCAGGAAAGCCTCGCTGGGATTACGTTTGAGTAAACGAGCTTGGCACGAAGGCTCTTGGCGGCCCGGCCCGGCGGCTGCTGCTGCTTGCTTTCCCGGAGTCGGAGCGCAAAAACTCGGCAGGTGCCCTGGCTGGGCTCCCCATCGGCTCTTACTGACCCTCTCGTCTTCCAAGCTGGCCTCTTCTCTGCGGGAAGCCCCGGATCTTCAGGGGAGAATAATTGGGCGCGGTTCGGGGGGGGAGGGAGGAGGGAGGAAGGGGAAGGACCTGTTATTTGGGGGAAAATACTTCATTCCAACAAGGACAGTCTTTTCTTTTCTTCTTCTTCTTGTTTCTTCTTCTCCTCCTTTCTTCTTCCCTTCCTTCTTTTTTGCAAAGCCGCATCCCACCTTTGAAAGTGGATCCGTTGACAAGTAAGGGTAATAAATGAGGGGCGCTTTCAGATAGGTATCTCAGACGTGAAATTGCGCCCAGCTGGTTGTGTAAGCAAACAAATCGCCCCCATGTTCCAGGCTCTCGACTTGTGGCGGTGATGAATGCCAGAGGTAAATGGCTCTTTAACTCATTTTGGAATTTAAAAAAAAAAACTCTTTTGGCTTCCCGAGTCAAAGCGCTCGGAAACGGCGTGGATCCGGCGGGAGNGCCCCCCTTTATTCTTTCCTCCGCCCCCCCCCCCCCTTCCCAGCACCTCAGGGAGCTCTCGTCAAAATGCGGACTGGTTAGGAAACCCCGGCAGGCCCGCGAAGCAGCCGCTCGCTCCCGGCAACCTAGAAGGCCGTGGCAAAGTCGTTAGGCTGACCGTTCGCCTTTTCCCTTGGAAACCCATTAGAAAAGATGGACCTGTTTTCTCTTTCCACGCTATTTTCCTAGCGGACCGTGTGTGTGCCTTCTTGGAAAAAAAAAAAAAAGAGCTCAATTTGTTGACATCCAGGCTAATGACCCGGGTGGAGAGGGGAGATGCAGAATATATTCCATTCTTTTTAATCTCTTTTCCCTCTTTGGGTTAAGGATGAAAATAAATCCGTTGCAAAAACCTGGGAGTCAGAGAGAACATGAAGTGGTTGGGGATATATATTTACTCCTCTTTCGGTGGAGAGTTAAAGACAACCTTAAGAAGACCAAACATCCCATTCTGACCTGAAGACCAGACACAAAACTAACCTCAACCCAAATCCTGTCCTGGAGGAGCCCTGGGGTAGGGATCTTTTTGTCCAGGCTTATGATGGGGCTACTCGGTTTATGGGTCAGTTCTTCTGGGGTTCTTAAAACAGGAGGTGTTAACCTAAGTAATACAAAAAATTCAGATGGATACTTTTAAACTCCTATTTTTAAAAATCTCAGTTTAAGCTTTCCCAGTTAACTGCAGAGAAATGTAAAACTCTCATTCTCTGCAAACATTTTATCTGCAAAGAAAAATCATTTGACTTGAAGGTTAAATTCTATATTTTAAAAAAAATCATATGTTGACTAGAATTACTTCGTGATGATGGGATGTAAAAGGAAGCAGGCTAACTAAATTTCTTTTAATAGCATGAAGAAAAGTCTTTAGCTTGGAACTTCTTATAGATGTTTTCTTTGGTATATTGCCGCTACTTTTTACATGGAGACTGTCCAAAATACACTTGCTCATTGCCTCTTTTAAGCATGAGCCAATAGTCCCTTTTTTCTCTTCCTTTTATTCTTCAGTCTCTCCCCCCCCCCCAGNCCTTTTATTCTTCAGTCCCCCCCCCCCCCAGCTTCTAGTTTCTTAAAAAAATAAATCTGCTTTCTTTGGTTTATTAAAAAAAAGACCACAGATAATTCTCATATAGCAATTATGAGAACACAAGCATGTCGTCTCAATTTTTAAAAAAGCAACAACCAAATTGGTTGTGGCTGAATTCCACTCATCATCCAAAGGCCTACAAACAAATTAAACCCAATTGATGATTAGGAATAGACCAAATGTTCACCAATCTTGGTAGCATCCATTCCCCGATTTTTCTCCCAAAATCAGTTTACCCCTTCCTGGTTCCTTCTGAGATCTTGTGTCAATATTCCCATTACCACAACTAACAAAGAAGGCTGCTCTTGTTGACATGAGATGCTGGGATGTGTAGTCAATAAGATTCATAGGGCACCAGGTTGAAAGAAGGGTGGTTGCTTTACTTTAAGCACTTTCAGTGTTTATCAACAAAATGCTGAAGGTTTTTTTTCCTCCTTAGAAAGATGTAACCCTTTTTCTCATGAAGGGTGGGGACCTCTAATGCTTGTCCTTGAATACAGCAACAAATGAGCTAGTGAGCATGTGCAAAAGGTGCTATTTTAGGGACAGCTTTAAATTTCAGAGATTTGGAGAAAAAATAGAGCTGTGTGCTTAAAGCCATAGTTTCACTTTGCAATATGACACAGAGAGAGAGAGAGAGAAAGAGAGGGAGGGAGGGAGGGAGGGAACATCCCTTATCAAAATTCTTGAAATTCCCACGACTCATTTCAAAATACCCCAAAGTTTGGCTGTCTAGAAAAGGCTAGATTGAAATCAAAGAGCAGGAAGTCTGTTTGGGAAGAGGATCTCTGCCACTGCACTAAAGATGAAGTCAAGGCCATAGAACTGCAGCCTAAGTGGTATCCTGGCTTCAAGTGCAAATCAAAGTTTATTTGGCAACCTCGCCCACTTCCACAGAGAGCAGGATATACTTTGCGGGGTTTATTTATTTTGTTCATTGTTACTGCTAGTCTCCATACTACCCACAGTACTTAGATAACCTTGGAAGATAGCTCTAGTTTCTAAAACATTTCTCCTCTCTCTCTCTCTCTCTCTCTNGTTATGTTGTATGAGTAGAAGCAAAAGGCTTTTTTTTTTTTTATTAAGGCAGCTGGACAGCTGAGATTCTGTGCACCTTTTTGGCCCAATGTTTTCTAACAAGCATCACTTCATTTCCCCCTCCCTTCTTAAAACAAACTGGGAAGGAAGACCACATCCCAAGTATTACAGCGTTGGAAATAAAAAAGAAAACCTGGTTGTGATAGTCTCAGCCCTGTAAAACCAAGGCTTTTCTCCACACCTCATCAAGACTTTTTCATTCCTTCCAGTTATAGAACATTTATTCATATTATGGGTCTTGAAAAATGAGTTAGGGTGGGAAGGAAGAAAAAAAAATGACCTGAGAGATCATAGCCTGGTTTTATGAACTGGAATCCATCTTACGATTCCAAGAATGTTTTGGGGTTTTCTCAAGGACCTTCAGGCCATCAAGGGCTAGATAATGAAGGGCAATCAAAGACACATACAGGATATATTAAAGTGTCTGATTCTAAAGGTAGGCTTCTCGAGCCTCACGCTGCAAAAATTAGAAGGATGTGGCCAGTTCAGTTTTAGGTAGCACTGAACCAAATGAAAGCTAAGCTACCTTCTTCTTCCTGAGAAGGACTAGTCTTTCAGACCAGGGGATGATGGCAGTGATTATACAGCTGTAAATGCTCTCCTCCTAGAAATTCGAGCCCAGAAATTCGCTTAGTCTCCTAGGATCTCTTGCATTTGGAATATGGAAGGAAAGGAGGGAGGGAGGGAGGGAAGGAAGGAAGGAAGGAAGTCAAGTAAGTTAGGCTGGAAAAGCTTGTTAATGAAAACAGAAAGATGCAGGAATGCAAGCAGCCAATTAATTGGGGAGAAACTTGCCATCAATTTCTATAGCTGAAACTCCTGCCTTATCTCTCACCCTTCTTAGTTTGGAGGACTAGGAAGAGAAGCTGAGAGAGAGAGAGAGAGAGGATGTGGGGGGGGGGNGCTGAGAGAGAGAGAGAGAGAGGATGTGGGGGGGGGGAAGACTTGCAGGAATGTTATTTTTAAAGATCCGGCTTTATTAATACGTTAAGAAAGAGCTCCCTTGGCAGCCTGGGTTCTTAGAGCTCCATCTCAGATCCTATAAAACATTAATGCGCTGAAAGCTGTTACTGGGATTGGCAGAGACCAGCTGCAAGCCCTGGGAAAGTTGTCCTCTTCAAAAGGGGTTCTTTGAGCGGAGAATCTGCTGATGCACTTGAAGGGAGGGGTTGGGTGGGAGAGAAAGAAAGGTGGGTGGGAGATGCAGCTTTCACTCCTCTGTGTTCAAATGAAGAAGCCTCAAGGAGACTCCTCAGTGTTCCCCAACCCCACCCCCACCCCAGGAAGGACACAGGCCTGTCCTTGGGTCTGAACAGACCATCAGACATCTATATCTACAACTACCTCTCTTTTGCTCTCATACACCCTTCTGAAGACCAGATCACCCAGGAATCCTTCTCTGAAAGGATCCAGAAACCTGAAGTTACAGGAACTGATATTGGAGTATACATGTGTGAGGGAGTTCAGGACCCATAAAAAAATAATTTAACCCTGACAAAGGTTAAACCCGTCCCTCCGTCACATAGAGTATTCCCATTTGCCCGGAGTATGCACCCAGAAGGGCTGAAAGCCACCAGCAGGCTATTAAAGGGATTCTCCAACTTTTTATGTACTGTCAGCTTCAGTCACAACCCTTGTAACATCAAACCAACGGGGCCTAGAGGCAGAGGCACCTTCCCAGACACCAGGTTCAACCTGTTATCCCCCATTCCCGCCTCTTGAAACTCTTCCGTGGATCCTGCAAAACCAAAGGTTGGTGAGGGGGAGAGAAAGAAGGACCCCAGCTCTGCAGACAACCAAGTGGGGAGGGGAACTTCGAAGAGCACAGATTTGGGGGAGGGCAGCGGGAGATTCCGGTCCTTCAGGGTGTTCTTGCCTTTTGTTTCTTTTTGCTAAATTCTTTTATTTTTGCTTAAATTCTCACTTCAATTTTTAATTCTTGAAGAACAGCTTCAACAACATATATCGCACTCATTATAAGAAGCAAAGGGTTATATCAAAACTTATTAGTATAGAATCACAGGAAGCCTGGTTTGGAACCAGAAAAAAATACAAAACAGATATAGATACATACACACAGAACAATTCCTTGTTTTTTTTAATAATTATTTGGAAAAACGTTATTTTCCCCCTCCCTAAATTTTTGTTTCTTGTGTTGGTTTTTCTTCTCTCCTTTACGCGCATAACGATGTTTTCAATTTTACAAAAAACGTGAAAATAAAGACTAATATTTTACAAAATGAAGATCAATGTTCGTGGTCAGTGTTTCCCTCCCGTTTCTCCCTCCCCCTCGGTCAGTTCGGCTTCAGTTTCGTTTCTTAAAACCGGGTTTGCTGTACAGTTGATCACCATTTCGGTCCGCGATCAATCCAGGGAAATCCGTCTAAATCCTCTTCCTCTTTCCTCTCTTTCTCGGAGGGCGGGAGGGGCTGCGCGGGTGGGCGGGCAGTTTTGTGAGGAAAAAAAAANTTTGTGAGGAAAAAAAAAAAAAATCCCCTTCGGTCTTTTGCTATTTTTTGATCCTTCGTTTTTGAAAAGTCTCCCACCTCGGGGGTCGCCGTTGGTTCCACACAGGCGAGCTGCCCCGTTTTTTGGCCGCCGCCGCCGCCGGGCCGGAGTTGCCAGCTTCCGCCAGTCTTTTCCTTCAAGGCGAGGTTTCCGGGCTCCCGGCCTTGGGGAAGTGGGGCGTTTTTGTGGGTCCCTTTCTCTGCTCTCGCTCTCTCCTCGGACCCTCCCCCCCCCGCCGGCCGCCCAGCCGCGAGGCCCGTGGGCGGATCGCTCAGCGGGGAGGGGGGCGGCAGGGGCTGCTCTAGGAACACTGGATCGACATGTAAGGCCAGTTGAAGCTGCTGCCGGAGAGCAGCATGTCTCGGATGAGCGTCTCGATGGGGGTTTTACCTACCAAGCGGACGAAGAAGAGCTGCTCGATGACCGACGAGGAGACGGTGCGCAGGGAAGGCAGCCGGAGGAGCAGCTTGCCGAAGCGGCTGGGCTGGTTGGGGTACTGGCTGCGCACGTATTCCTCCAGGGCGCACTGCGATTTCTCTTGCAGGCTCTCGATGTGCGCCGCGTCCGACAGGCCACAGGCATCTGTCCGGCCACCAGGAGAAGCAGCGCGGGCGAAAGGGCGAGAGCGAGCGAGAGAGAGAGAGAGAGAGAGAGAGCAGGGCAAGAGGGTTAGCGAGGGCTGGCCATCCCACCCCTCCTCTCCCGACCGGGACCCAGGAGAGCCCCCTCCCCGCCGTTGCCTGACACGGGTTCCCTCTTCGTCTGACTGGCGTCTCTTATTTTTTTAAAAAGGGGGGGGAAGGGCTGGGGTGGGGGAGGGGTGAAACCGGCCCGACCCTTTCTCGGCCCGGCAGCCACGCGGCCTTGCAGCCGCCAGAAAGGGCCCCAGGCCTCGCTTCCTCCCTGAGTTGCATCCTATTGTTTAGCCGCTGGACACGCGCACTTGCGGGAGAGAGAGAGAGAGAGAGAGAGATGCGAGGGAAGGGGGGGCAGGGAAGGCCGCCAGGCCCCGCCCAGCTGTTGCCGTGGGGAGGGGGAAGAGGAAGGTGGGCGTGCGAGGAATCCGTTCGTGGACAGTTTCCGAAGGAGGCCTTGGCGCCTTCCGGTGGCGCCCTCCGCTCTTGGGAGAGGCTCCGGTGGGCCGAGCGGGCCCAGAGGGCTGCGCATGCAGACGAGAGAAGAGCGCCGATGAGCTGGCGAGGCGAAGGAGCGGAAGCGGATTCGCTCGCACGAAGGGCGGCGCGCCTCCATTTTCCGGCAAGGGGGGCGGGGGGCGCGAGGAAGCTGCAGGAGAGAGAGAGAGAGAGAGAGAGAGAAGGCGAGTTAGGCTAGCAGCGCGCTCGCTTTGTCTCTGGCGCTAGAGACGCTGCACTCAAGTGAAATTTTGGTCGCCTCTCCAGAAGCCGGATAATCATTGCCGGGAAAATGGCTCGGCTCCCTGGCCTCCCCCCCGCCTTGCGCTTCTCGGGCTTCTTGTGCAGCTGCTCTCGCTCGCGTTCACAAAGCTGCGCCGCCTGCCTGGCCCGAGCTGAGAGGCTGCATCTCCCAGCCGAGCAAGGAGGCCTCCAGAAAGTGCCTAGCACCAATTTTCTCTCGGAGGGGAAGAGGACGCGTTTCCCGGAGGCAGGAAACTGNAGAAAGTGCCTAGCACCAATTTTCTCTCGGAGGGGAAGGGGACGCGTTTCCCGGAGGCAGGAAACTGCAGACCAACCCTTCCCAGATATGTTTTCCCTCCCTCCCTTCTTCCTCGCACGGTTCAAACCGAGAGGGCCGACGTGCCAAGCCGTCCTTCTAGTAGTTTCCCCACCGCTTCTATTGTTGTTGTTTTAAAAACAGGTACGGAGAGGGAAACAAAACAACAACAACAAAAAAAAACAAAAACCGAGAACCCCAAAGAGCCCAAAGGAAAAGAAGCGAGGGAGGGAAGAAGCCACCTGCGCATAAGCCGCGGGTGCTTCAGGCAGGGAAGCGGGGAGCCGCTGTCGTGAGCCTTGTTCAGATTCGCCACTTGTTTTCTTCTATCAATAATAAATATTTCAAAACATCACGATCACAAGGCAGCCGTCAACGAGCAAGGCGGTTTAGCGGAGATCAAAGCAGCTTTTGAGATGGATGTGCTTGTGTGCGTGTGCGGGCTCCCCCCCCCCCG
>BHFT01008100.1:40007-47507 GCA_004320025.1 Laticauda laticaudata
CCCCCCCCCCCGTGTGGCAAGTATGTGTGTGTGTGTGTGTGTGTGTGTATGAAAGTATTAATCTGGGGGGAGGGTCCTCCTAAGCGGAGCTTAAAAATCTAACACCTTAGAAAAAGGCAATGAAAAATTATTTGCACTATTCTTTCTCAGCTGTTGTTTTAGCTGGCGCTGCGTCTTAAGTTTTGTGGCAAGGGATCTCCCGTTTTCAGGCCGGGTCCTTCAAAAGATTGCCAGACACCTTCGTGGCCACGCTTCTGGCCTCAAGCAAAAATAGAAATAAACCAAGCTATAATTCAAATGCTTCTGAGGAAAAGACCTTGCTGACCCGAGCTACAGACTAAGGAGCGCTTAGATGTACAATTACGCACTCCCCGACTGTTGTTGCTAATCCATGCTTTTGCCTTAAATGCAGTGATCATTTGCAACATCTGAAATCAGGAGAGGAGGTGCAGGGAGAAAAAAGAGAGTGAAAATGTGTATGTATGAGGGGGGGGGGAAGCGGGGAGGGAGATTGCAATGCACAGACGTCATGCAACAGAGACCTGCCCTTATTTGTGGTCCATTATAGTGAAGAGTCACTATCTTCTTTAGCTGTGACTAAGAGATCTTCCTCCTCTTAACACCCTCTGGCTTCTACTCCCCCCCCCCACCTTTGCTACATTGCCCTTTTCCACCAGGGTCTTCAGTTTCATGCAACTTCTAAATAAGGCAGGATGAAAGGGTCTAGTTGCCTCAGCACATCTCTTTGGAGGCTCCCTGCCCTTATTCTCTGGATTGGTGAAATATTTATTTCTGCTTCTGCTTTTTCCAGCTTGAGGCCACCACTGGGATTGTGAGAAAAGAGCATCGACAAAGCTCCCCTCCCCTTCTCCTTAATATATCCAACAGATGCTTAATAAAACATATCTTCTTCTGCTATATTTTCCCCCTTCTTTTTCAAGCTGTACTCCTTCCTACCTAGCACATGAGGCTTTGAATGTACTTGGCACTCAAGGTAATTCTCCCGTTCCCAGCAAACATGTCTGGATCTTTTTGACCAGATAATCTGAAAATTAAACAATCTGTGCCATCTGATCTATCTGCTGATTGAGTTGAGATGAAATAGTAGGCCAAAGAATGTGAGTGATGTATATTCTATTCCTCTTCTTTACTTTGCAGAGAGAAAAGAAAAGAGAGGAGGAGGACTAGGAAGGCAGGAGGTTGGCAGACATAGAAACTGTGTTTCTCTCACTTTTTCAAGAGGTTATAATTTCTCCTGCAGTCACTATTTCTTGGTGTTTTCCTTTCCAAGCAATGGCAGCGAAATATATACATAAATAAAAACGACTACATACCACGTGCCAATTAGATTTTGTTATTAGATGGAGCATATTTTACCTAATGTACCTAGGACCGTTAGGTGCTCAAAACAATACTGTTCATAAATGAGAAATCAACATTGTTACTGCCTGGGAGATAGATTTATACATCTGACCCACTCTGATATTTCTGTGAGTAATATATATTGCCCATATAATTCTAAGTTGCAGAGAGATATACACTCCCATGTCTTAATAAAAATACATTTGCTAAGAAAATTAGCATATAGGTGTGAAAAGTAAACGAGTTGGGGTTACTTTTAAGGTGCTTTTTAACTTGAAGATAGTCTCCAAACTTCTTATGGGTGAACAAATATATTCCAAAGTCCGAATGATGGTGATCAAATAAAAAAAAAATATGTAAGAAACACGCTAATCTCCAAACAAGCTCAAACGCTGATCTTTCATCTAAAAAACCCCAATGATTTTGAAGCAAGACTTATTTTACATTTAGGATCAGATTGCTGAGTTAAGCCTCTGGGACCAGGAGGCTAAAAATGTTTTTTCCATCCATCAAAGTTTGCTTAAAAAGTTGGATGGCTTGATGAAAGATTTGCCATCAATTACCTTCTGGCCAGCAATCAAAACAAGATTAGCCCAAGTGGAAATGAGTGTATATGAAAACTGAAAGGAGGAGGTAGTTGAAAGTGGGGTGGGGATGTGGGGTGGTGGTGGGAAAGAACCATCAAAGGGGTTATGCTGGAAAATGCTATTCCAGTGTACCAATTGTTACTAAGTGAATTATTATGAACAATTAACATTGCTGTGAACAGCCCCCCAAAATATAGCAATAATGTCTGCTTTATTAAATCAGCCAGGTAAGACTGGGCCTGGGGCATTTGAGAAAATGGAGGGGTGGGTGTCAGACTTTTTAAATCTGGGGAGCATTTAAATCCTTTTAAGCAACCACCTTTCTTTACCTTCTGGCTCAAAAGGTCCTGTTTTAAAACTCATCTGAATATTCCTACACTTTGTCCAATCCTCCCTGTCTCCAAAGGAATAAATGGGTTAAGAAAAAGTATGTGCAGTTGAAATCACCTTGAAAAATGTCAGCACCTTTTTGTCAATTGTGAAAAATGTTTCTGACACACACACACACACACACACACACAAAACAAACAAACAAGCCAAAGATAAATGTAGCCCAAACATGTCTCTCAGGCTGCTTCGTAAATCTCTCCATTTGTTTTAAGATCTGCACTTGATCCTTTGCAAAGAAAAGAGTCCTCACTCCCAGCCCTGCATTTGCAGCCAGAGGAACAAGGGAGGGCAGTCACAGTCCACCTCTCTGAGCACTGTGCATACCAATGAGTCCCCATCTAAATAAATTATCCAATGTTCAAATCGATATTAATACTATGTTTGCAACATTACAGTTTTGCACAAATTTAAGAGTCGTTTGGCCACAATGTAAATACTATTTCTCAGGCACATGAGGCTAGAAATATTCATAAGATTCTTCCTCTCAACCAGAAATTCAGCAAGTCTGGCCCATGAAATCTTTTGTGTATTGCTTGGCTTCAGGTTTAAGTGGAAATTTAATAGTACTAAGGAATGCAAAAAGAATTTTTTAAAAAAACTGCACAACCATTCCCACAAACTTTCAATCCCACAGCAATTCTACTTAGGAGTAAATTCTGGTTGTATTCAGTGGCATTTATTGTTTGGAGAGGTGCTTGTGATTGTCCTGTGTAGAGTGCAAACTGAACTCACAGACAGCCATACCTTTTCAGGAAGGCGCAAAGGCCATCTTGTGTATTTATCCATAAATCTTTGATTTTGTTGATATATGGATCAACCGGGTTTGTAATAATAAAAAGATGCCTGAATTTTTATAGACTTCAACTAGAGCACTTCAAAGGTGAGGTTAATATCCTCTTTTGCAAAGTTAATTTGAGCCATCTATCATAAACAAAATTATACACCAGTACATTACCCATTCCTGTTTCTAATTTAATTGGGTGGGGGTGGGGGCGTGTTGCAACTAATATTGGTATTGGTATAGAGTTGCCTTGTGCATTTCTATATTATTTTTTTCTGCGAACCTGAGCTTGGAGATGAGAAACTACAGAACTACAGAAATGTTTGGAGATGGAGGAGAAAGAGAATAAAAAACGAGGTGGGAACCTTGAGAAAAAGGCAAGAAAATATCTCTGCAATTTTTTTTTTTTGGGGGGGGGAAGCTTATCTCTTTCTCTCCACTTCTTTTTTGCAGGAAAGGAGTGTGTGTTGGGGGGGGGAGTTTTGGCTTTCAGGTCAATTTTTACCTGCTCCTCTGATCACAGCAATTGGAATTATGAATACTTTCCAGGAAAGGGGGAGGGGGAAACCACACAGCAACAAAGCAGTAATGGGGAGGATTTATTTGTCTCTCTGCCTTCCTATTCCACAAGCTCTGGTGAAAAATCTTGGCCATGGTTGTAAACCTCCTCCTCCTCCTCCTCCTCCTCTCTTTTCTCTCTTTCTTTTTCTCCGACATTTTAATTTACTCATTGCTCGGAAGCCAAACTCCAGACAAGGCAGCCACAGCAAGCATCCCTTAAGCCTTCCCTTTGCCAACTGCACCGCAGAATCGACAGTAGGAAGCTGCTGCCCCAGCCCAAGTTCACCAACTGGCGAGGCCTGCTTGCAAGGCCCAAGCGAGCTTTGGCTCTCACCAAATCGGGTGGGGGGGGGCAGGGAACTACCCCTGCCTTTGGCCCAAGTCAAGGGCCCGCTTCGCCTCCTCCAGACTTCCTAGCCCAGCCCAGCCCGACCCCGGCCCACTGACCTGAGGTGAAGAGGACGATGGCTTTGAGGCAGCTGTATTCCGCGGAGTCCACGTGCAGGGCCTTGAGCTTCTCCACCTGCTCTTGGAAGATGCGGATGTGGTCCATGAAGGCCACCACGCGGTCGGCCGACATGGGCGAGGCGTGGAGGCCGGCAGCGGCCAGGAGCGGGGCCACGTGCAGCGGCATGGAGCACTGGGCGGCGTTGAGCACGAAGAGCTCACTCCAGGTGAGGCGCAGCAGGGCCACCTGGTCGGTGATCTGCAGGTCCGGGAAGAAAGGGATGTTGCGGGCCCACTCGACGGCGCTGAAGAGCAGCCGCGCCGCCAGCTCGCAGATGTTCTCGATGCCCATGATGTTGTTGGGCTGCATGCACTGGCTGCCGTAGCGTGACGTCGGGTAAGGCTCGGCTCGCAGCAGCAGCGAGATGTAGCCCGACAGGTAGCAGTGGCCGTTCAGCGGGTCGCCGTTGGTCAGCGCGTACTGGCCCGGGTTCGGCTGGCTCGGAGGCATCCTTCCTCGCTGAACCGCTGACGAAAAGAGGGAGAGAGAGAGAAAAGGAGAGGAAATGTGCATCCGGCAGCCTGGGCAAACCCCAGCCCTCCAGACAGCCGTAGCCCCGCGCTAAGGCGAAAGCAGCAGCAGCAGCAGCAGCAGCAGCAGCCAGCAGCCCAAGCAACGCGCGCGCCCGGCCGCGCGCGCACACACATACACTCACAAGCGCGCTCCTTCTGACATACACGAACACACACACACACACACAAATCCGAAGGTATGGGTATGGATAATACGGCAGACCCACAGACACGCACACAATGTAAGGCCCCCTCCTCCCCTCCCGCAACCTTGCATTGTTGTGCAAATGGGGACGCCCAGATGCTTCTGCGAGGGAGGTTGCTTTTCTCCCCCGCAAGAAGAAGATGGGGATGAGAATGACAAGAAGAAGAAGAAGAAGAAGAAGAAGAAGAAGAAGAAGAAGAAGAAGAAGAAGAAGAAGAAGAAGAAGAAGGTGATACTGATAAAAGCATAAGCTTTTCAGAGCTGTCTCTGCCAACAGCTTAAAAAAAATATCGGGTCCCACCTGCAAAATGTTCCCTCTTCGTCTTTCCAGAGAACCAGTGAGACATTCTGAGTCCTCTCGAGCCCAGTGGGTGCTCAAAGTTGTTGCGGTTGCAAAATACCATCCAGCCAAACCTTCCCTTTATTTGCCAGTCTGGAATCGCACAATAAGGCTACCGAACTGGGAAGGGAAGGGGGAGGCGGTGGCGGGGAGTCAGGGAGAGCTCTCCTTAGCCTTTGCAAGCTCCTCTTGCCTAAACAACCAGGTCCCAGTCCCACTAAACACACACACACACACACACACACACACAGAGGCAAACCTCTGTCCAATTTAAATAGAACACTGTGTTAAAAAGGATGAGGGGGGGGGGATTGTTACTGTTAAANAACACTGTGTTAAAAAGGATGAGGGGGGGGGGATTGTTACTGTTAAATGGAGATGGATTAAAACAAAATGTGAACTTACAGAAGCCAAACATGAGCGGCAAGGAGGGAAGAATAACACCAAGTCTAACTGTAGGGTTCCAGAAAGCACCAACTTGCTACCGCTTTGGTCAGTGAAGAGAAACATTTGCAACTGTACAGCATGCACAACACATGCATACATGTACACACACACACACACCTGCACGTACTACTCGAATGCCATGGATTCATTCACTGTCCCAGATGTAAGCCTGTCTGGATTTATTTAAAGCTGAACAAAGTTTGTGTATGCGTGTAAGGGCGTAAGTGTGTAGGACTACTAATCCCAGGCCAGAAAATTCTAACTTGAGATTTATAAATAAAGGTGACAAGGTGAAGAGAGGGCCTCTGGTGAATATTTTAACCTCTCTCCCAATTAATATGTTCTGTTTCATACTGTTACATATTTTAATCATTTTCAGTCAGGATATTTCTGTCTTGTTGTCAGAGCCTCACTTCGATTTCTGTTACTATTAGTTTAGATTTCCAGAGCTGCAGCTGTGCATTTCAAACACAGTTCAAAGATAGTGGTGGATTTATCTCCTCCATATATTTTTGAACTGATTAATTTCTAGTTATGTTTCTTCAAGATGCCTTTCCTGACAAAAGCTGGCTGAAGCTACAAATGAAGTCATCAGTGGACAGTTTAAAAAAAATACCCTTTTTGCTATGGCACAAGGGAGAAAGTATTTTAATATTTGTTTCAAATTTTCACTGAAGATAATGAATTATTTGATCTATTTGACACAACATTTTTAATCAGAGCCTGGGAACTAGTACATTTTGCAGTAAACCTGGATAAAGGAAAAAATAAAATAAAAAGTAGATGGAAACATATTATAAATAAAAGGCTTCTCTCTTTGGGGTAGGGTGGAGTGGAGAACCTTGCTACTACAATACTGGAAGTATTTCTGTTTGTTTTCAAATATTGTCCAGCACAATCCAGAAAGAAGCTATGCCTTATGGTAGCAACAGCAGCAACAACAAACACGGCAATCATTGACTTGGGGTGATTTGCAACCTGGTAAGTAGTACTGTATTTAAGAGACAATGGGGTTTCATAGGAAATGAAATGAAATGAAGATCAGGCAGAGGGACGGAGTGGTGAAATGACAAAAGAAAAAAAGAAAAGAAAAGAAAACCACGTCCATAAACTTTCCTCCCAAAAGCACAAGAGGAAAAAAAAGGAATCTCGGCAAAGGCCAGATGTTGGAAAACGAGGAGTAGCTAGCAGGTGAGCAGGAAGAAGCGACACAAGCAGATCACAATTCACACACAGAGAGCACGCACAGCCTTGAAACACCTCCGCTTGGGGAGGCGAGAAGTTTGACTCGGCTGAAGTTAGGATTCCCATCCAGCACCCTCCCCATTTTAACAGGAATTAGAAATAGCGAAAAGAGACAGGAGAAGCCAGCGTGGAAAGAAAGGGCTGCTTCTTCGTCCCTTTCCTCCTTCCTCAGTTCCGAATTATTCTGGTTATTATTTTCAAAAAGGCTGAGATGGGGAAGAGAGAGAGGGAGAGACAGAGGGCGAGGGGACCAGTCGACTCACCCGCTCGGCAGCCTTGGGTGCCTGCATTAATGATAGTAAGAGGACTAATAATCTGCGGATGGAGCGGGGAGCTGCGGATGTGGGGGCGAAGGGCACCGGGGGGTGGGGTGGCCAGCAGGTCTCCCCTTCCCCTCCCCAGGACCCGCTTCTCTACACCCCCCGCCCGGAGTAGAATAAGGGAGGAAATCATATTCACCTTCCCTCCTCATGCCCACTTTGAGGCACTTCTTCAGGCGGCAGTATTGGCACTGGTTGCGGTGGTGCTGGTCGATGGGACAGTTCCGGTTGGCCCGGCAAGT
>BHFT01008100.1:52507-86293 GCA_004320025.1 Laticauda laticaudata
CTCCCCTTCCTCTTCTCCGCTTTCCGTGCCCGAACCACTGTTCTTTCTCTCATCACTTTAGCTTTTGTCAGACGCTGAACAGAAGCAGATCCAGCCTGGTTGGGGTTTTCCAACCACAGACAGGTTGGAAGCTGTGGTGTGTGTGTGTGTGTGTGTGAGAGAGAGAGAGAGAGAGAGTCTTTCTCTCTCCCCCCCCCCCCTGTGTAGGTGNCCCCCCCCCCCTCTGTGTAGGTGGGGAGCATAGGACGGGGGCAGCTGTCTTGAGATCGGAAAATGGGAAAACTTAGGGGACAGGCGCTATGTGAAATAACTAAGCTACCTCCTTACCCCAATCTTAAAAAGAAAAGGCCAAATCTACTGATAGCTTTCCACGGCATTAACTGAACTTTCTCCACAATCCACCGAGCACCTCCAAGTAGGAGCTCTGCGTTGTAGGTTTCGCCAGATAGACGTGGACGAGTGAGGAGTTTTCTCAAGGAACGGTCTCCTTCTTGGGAGCCTGCAGGCTCTTACTCACCTCCCGAGGGGAGTCCTTGGACCCTTTCGGCAGTGGCGGAGGTCTGCTTAGGCGGGGGCTGCGTCAAGCCCCCCATCTTCTCGCCGAAGCTTTGCATCTGCCCGGCAGACAGAGGATGCGGGGGGGGGGGGGGNGGGGGGGGGGGCGGGCGGCGGCTGCGGTGTCTGAGCCGAGCTTGCTCGCACTCGGATCTCTTTACCTGCTTGGCTTGTGACTTGATCCCCTCGTGAGAAGATCGATTGCAGGTTGTTGATCTGAGGGAGGGAGACTGTCAACAGCTTCGAAGGACAACGGGGCTCGGTGAGATCCACAGAATGAAAAAAAGAGAGGCAGGGCAGCAAGAAAGGCCTTTCTCTCTCTCTCTCTCCCCCCCTCGCCAGCACACAGCCTTTTATTACAAGGAAGGGGCGATGCGTTGCCTTGAAAAGAAGGGCAAATCATCTCCCCATTATTTCTGGGTGTAAAGCAATGTGTGGAGTTTGTCCTTGTCAGAGGGGTATCAGATAACACCCTGTGCAATATCTTGTTTTTTTTTTTAAAAAAAGAAAATATAGGGGGATTAGTGGCCCCTTCAATTGATTCTTCAATAAACCTTACGTTCTGAGATTTGGTCCTAAGGAATATCATCAGTTCAAGTTGGGAAAAAGGAACCATTCAACAGAAGAGATCCTTAAACTATCCACAGCGTTAATTTAAATAGCTCAGATCTAGAAATACTTTAGAAATCCTCCTCCTCTTGGTTTTTCTTTTACAGAGTAATAAGAATAAGAATATATTAAAGTTGCTGGAAAGACCATCCAGCTTTAGGCAAAAATACTCTTAAGATCTGATCTAAAAAACAGAGGAAAGCTCTAACTTTAAGGCTCAGGCTAGCTGTGTCTACACTGAATTTGTTTTAGTTCCCGTGGTGTTTATTGATATGGATAATCGCAATTTGGCCAGTGATGGGTAAATGGCTTAAACAGAAGAAGGTTTTATTTTGGACATCCAGAGTGCCAGATGACATTTTCAGGTGCGTTTTTTTTTTCTTTCTCTTTTTTCTTTCTTTCTTTTTTTATGGGGAGAAGAGACATAGAAATTGAAATTAAAGGACATTCATGATATTTTCTGGACATATGAGAGCAGGCTGCCGATTCCATAAACCATATGAATGGTGTCCCATGAAATTGTAATGTTTGAGGAATAAGGAGCTGAAGGCTAGTTAAAGAAAAATCTGGATTGCTTTCTTAATACTTTAGATGAGTCGTTTGCATATTTTGATGGAGTATTTTATGAGAAAGTAGAGGCTGAGCTAAGCCTTGCCACCCAAATCCTTTTCCATGGAAGCACCTAGATCAAGGGAAGGACTGCACCCCTTGAAGATGTAGTCCCAAAGACCCCTTCCTGGGAACCGGGCCAATTGAATGCTAGGGAACTTATTTTTTTAATAGACCTGTATATAGGACAGCAAAGTTGATGATTATAGAAAAGAGAGCTTCCCCTCTTGCTCTGTCTTCAGGGCTGGTATCTGAAGAGGAGAGATTTACACCCTGCTTGGACTACAGGGAAAGGCTGCTATACTTTATATATAAGTTGTCCAGTTATTTCTAAAAGGACAGAGTGGTAATTAAAAAACTAAAAAGGAAAAAAGGAAAGGCACCAATTCTTCTCTCTACCAATTAAAAAAAAAGCTAAACTGGGAAATTAAAAGAAAACCATATCTATGTCTAGATAGCTCTTCCTGAAACCAGTTTCTTTTAAAGGCCCATTTCTCCTGAAAATTCATCTGAATGATTCTCGTCCTTTATCACAGATAGGACTGCTTGGCTTGTGCTGAGATTCGCTTATCTGTTAAATCATCCTTATAAGGAAATCTATCGGGATCTTCGCTTTCCTGAGTGGAGAAAAATATGTTGCATTTTTTTTAGCAGTGCTGAGCAGCTCACTCCCTATTCTGGTACGAGATCCAGCTGCATTTCGTTAGGACATGACATTTGGGAGCTGCTTTTTAAAGCACACATATGCCATTCCCGTCCTCCATAGATCAACTTAAAACAAACTCAGAAAGCAAGCCATACGGAAGGCGTGCTTGGAATTCTGTTCTCTTGCTTTCACAGACTTAACAGCCTGCTGGGCTGTTTGAGAGCCCCGCAAATCAGCTCTCAAAGACTTGGATGGAGTCTCCTAAGGCTGGCTTCCTCGCTTTCGGCTGCCCAGGTCATCAGAGAGCAGATCGAGAGGATTCTCTCTCCAGGGCTTGGTCCAGCACATCCACTCTACAGGCAAAAGATTAATGGGCGCCTAAACAATTCAGCCCGTCTTTCCCACCTCTTCTTAGGTCCGGCCAAGTGCAGAGGGCCACGGTCCAGATGTTCCTTGCCCAGATCCATCAGTGCCTCTCAGAAGCCTTTTTTTCCGGCTGTTCCCTCTACCAGCAGAAGTAGGCCTCGGTCACGGGTGAATCCTTTCCCTTCCCACCCCACCTCTGCTACCCATTTTTCAGTGAAAGGGCATTCCTGCCCCAGCCCATTTGAAGATGGTGCCTGTCTTGTTTGTTTCCCATTACTTGCAGTTTGTATAAATCTAATTTTGCACATCACAGAAAGCTGATCCCTTGAAATGTCTCCAGCCGGTTCTTGGCTCCTGTTTATAAATAGCCAGGGGCCACCTAGATTTATTTATTTTTTTAAAGAGGGGTATCTTCCCTTCTACGGCAAACTTCTTCATTAATTGCAACTGCTTGAGGAGATCGGAAGTGTCTGATGACCCATTAGTTCTGACTTAACAGCTGGATTTTAATTTTTTTTAAAAGAGGAAAATAAAGTCATCAATACAAACTCCTCCTCGTTTTTAAAAATGCTGAAAGGAATAAAAATTAACCTGCTTTCAGAAAGACTATGGTTATATTTACGTGGGAGAATACCTGCATCGTCTGTGTAAATAAGGCATCCTTGATCAATTCAGTATCAAGTCAGATATAACTTTATTTAGTTCTTGGATACCAGGCACTACAAAAGCCATTAGCAATTACTTTCAAGCTACTTATTCGCAAGTAAGGAAGTCTGCCAAAACCAACAAGATTCTGTAAACATGGCGGAAAAAGATAGGGCTCCTAGCAAGTTTAGAAAAGTGCCTTTCCCCACCAAGAGATGAAAAACCTGCTTATTTGTGTTTATTCAGTGATCCTGTCAGGGTTTCACTATTTTGCTTGCCTTGAGGCCATCTTCACTGGTTGAAACTAACAAGGTTGTTGGAAAAGAAGCACAGAGTCTCAAGTGCTACTGGCCGGCCAGCAAAGAGCAGGATCCTTTCCACAAGTTTGTAGCCACCTGACCCACCAACTCAGACTATTCTCCGGGTTTGACCTGCCCTGGGGGGGGGGGGGGGGNGGGGGGGGGAACAAGGTGTGGCTGCCACACTGAGCTCAAAGGAGCACCAAAACCTTGTCTATCTTAATCCCTGGGAATTCCCTGGAGCTTTTTCCCAGGAAGGGTTTTAGTGAGAGCCTGCAGCCATACAAAATGATGTAGACTGAAGTCCACCCCTCACTCCACTCCCCACTCCCCCGTTCAAGGAAGAATGCCCCCCCCAAAAAAATCTGTGTAGGGTAGCAGCCTCATTGACTTTCCATTGGGCAATGTTGGCCAATCCCTGAGAGAGAAATCTACTTCTCAGCTCGCTGAAAAAGCTCACTTTTTAAAGTTCACTTTTAGGTGAACCAAAGGACATGCAAGTTCACTTATTATTAAACCAAGTCGCCCCCCCCCTTGACTTCTCACCCTATAAAAATTTCGCAGGGTGGTATTAACTACAGTGTTGGGGCAAAGCTGTGGTGAGCTTTGAGGAAGAAAAAGGAATGGCCAGTTTGGGAAAAAAAAATCTTGTTCAGCAGATCCGAAGGCAAAGGCTGGATCTTCAGAGGCGCTGCAGACTCTCTGTAGCCACCTTAGGCCCGGTCGAAAGGAAACTCCACAGCTGCTTCTGAGTTGTGACTGGACAGAGAGGCCTTGGGGAGCAGAAGGCAGGAACCAGCGCTTTTCGTGTCTCGGCCCAACCATCGCCCCCAAACCGTTTACCAAGACAACTAAAATGGCTGGTCCATCTCTTATACATTTTGTCCATAAGGTCTCTCAGGAGCCGCTTCCCTTTCGTGGCCTTCGAAGTCAAAGTGAAATTGAAGGGCAGGGAAAGGCGGGAGAAAACCCCACTTGATGTGCGGGGAGAAACTTGGCACTTGTTTCTTTGCTGAAATGCGCCAAAGGTGCAAAGGTGAGGGAAAGGAAGGCATCCAAAAAGCCCGGCTGGACTTCCTGGGTACAATTAGACTCATCACCCCTCCCCTGCCCTCAGCTCACATCCTATGCTTTCTGGACGTAATAAATCACATTTTTTTTTCTTTAGACTGTCAGGGCCAAGATATGTTTATTACGGGGGCGGGATACCGAGAGGGAGGCCGAGGAAAAGACTCGGGTGGGTGGGGTGGAGGGAGCACTGGCAGAAGTCAATGAAACCAGCCACCCAAACAGACCATTAAGAATTGCACCACAGGCTAAGGGGAGCACTGGGGTGTGTATGTGTGTGTGTGAGAGACAGAGAGAGACAGAAAGTATTCCAAAGGGCCTGACGAGTTGGGGTGAGGAATAGGGGGCTCGGCTTTATTGTTAGCCCCTTGCAAAGAGGCTCCTAGAACTGAAAGGGCAAAAAAAAAAAAGAAAAAAGAGGGAGGGAGGGAGGGGACTCCTTTGTTCCAGATGATCCTTAGCTATTCTGGGGGCTCAGGTTGGTGTGAAAAGGACGAAGAGGTCACTTGAAGTCGCCTTTTATCTATTCCTCTTTTCTCCTTGGATCAGCTGCTTTGAATAGGCATCTCCTAATTGCTCTTCACAGAAGGAGAGGGACCAGGCCAGGCCAGGCAGGGAGCAACTGGGTTGCCCCAAGTGCTCCAAGGAGGCAAGAGGAAAGGTTGGGCTCCTGCAGCAGGTCCTCCAGCCTCCCCCAGATTCCTGGCCTGGCACTACATTCACACAACGTTGGCATTCAAGAGATTGGATCATAGTTTAATAAGGACCCTGCACCCTCTTTGGAAACAATCACAGGAGAATTCCTGCAGGGAGGTTTCTTGCCAGGCATTCAGCCATTTGGAGAGAGGGAGGCGGGGCTGAACTGAGGTCATGAGGTCTGGCCACTCTATGGGAGAAGTTGGTGGTGGCTGCAGAGCCTATCGCTGCCACCTGGCTGACCTCTGCTCCCTTCCCCAAAGTGCTCAGGCGAACCTAAAGTTGGGACAGTCCCTCCGAGACTTCCTTCACGATTTTCTGGCTTGCTCGCTACTTGGCCCCTGTCTACCTGGGTGAGATCAGTGGGTCTTTTATTGCTAGACCGTTGAGATTGATAGGCTGAATCTTAATAAGGATTCCTGTGTCTCAGAAGGTGGCCCTGCTGACCTTACTAGTGTAGGAGCCATAAGTTACACACTTTGGCTGCAAGAGGCAGTGCAGTTTCCCCCCTCTTTTCTGAGACATCAGTCAGATGGTCATACTGGACATATTTTCAAATACGTCTGCTTGCAGAAGAAGGCTTTGTTGATAAGGCCACCCATTTCCATCTCAACCCACGGTTTGGGTTGAATCAAGGCCCCACCTCCATTCATCCATTTGGTGCATTTCAATGCTGCAACGCCTCTGCACTTCCAAGAGCTAAGTGGCTGCCCTACCTCTCAACCCAGCTTGGCTCTGAACCAGGGTAGACAAAAGCCCCTTGGTTCCTGCACAGAAAGTGGCATTAAAGCTGGTGCAGGAGGCCAGTTAGTGCTCCTAAGCAGGCCTTTATTCCTTCCAGCCTCTTACACCCACACCCACCGTTTCCATCAAAGAAGACCCTCTTCATATTTTGTATCTTCAGGAAAAATGAGCCAGATGCAGCTCTTGCTTTTTCTCTTTCTTTCTGACCCTCCCTCCCACTACTAAAACAACTATAACTGTGCTAACTGGTCCGAAATTCCTGTTTGAGGAGGGTTTTTTTTTTGTTTTTCTCAGCTCCCTTAATCACCTCATTTGTCACCAAGAAAATGACCCGCTACGTATTAACTAGAATACCTGATTTATTTTCATGTAGTGCTTTGGGCTAGAGTGAGGATCTTCTCAGTAATCCCCCAACTCGTAGTTAAACATTGAACAAGAGAAGGGGGTATTCTAAAAAAATTGAAAGTTTGAGGGAGCGGTGAAATCTTGCCTATGTGACTAAACTGACCCTGTTTCTCGGATGGCTGAGGAAATGTAGCTTTTAACAAAAGCTGTAGCAAATGTGATGAATGTTTGGGAATTACCAAGCCTTTCAGTTCTCTGAGGGAAATAAACTCTGTCTCTTGAGTGTGTGAAGTGAATAGGAATTACTATGGGGGTGGGGGGGAAGAGAAAGCAAGGGAAGAGACAAATTAAAATCCGGATTTTGCAAAACTTTACACTTGATTCGATGAAAGTGGAAATGAATAAATAAACCTCAAACTGGCTAGTTTGGGTGTAGTAGTTTAGCAAGACTAATTGCAGACAATGGAGCTGAAATGACTTTTCCAATTAGCTGCTGGTTGGAGTTTAGTTGGAGGAACTGTCAGCTTCACCGATGGGTAATTGCTTTATTGCTCACAAAACTATCATCTATTTAGAACATATGTGCTAATTACTATGGATGGGCGTTTGGGAGTGAGAGAGAGAGGGAAAAAGACAGTGTGGAGAGGGAGACCATAAATCTATTTGCACTCGGGGAAAAGTCCAGGGGACTGCTGAGCAGTGAAACTCCCTTCCTCCCAGAGGATGAAGGGTCTCGGTGAGATGGTGACTATCCTCTTTTTTTCCCAGGTCCACACTGTTCAACCAGACTGTACCCACACTGGGAATCAAGGCAAATAGAGCATCCAACCAGCGTCATCCTAAGTGCTGCCTTTAAATCCTTTTAATTCTCTTGAAGTGACAAAGCAGGCAGACAGATCTTCCAATTTCAGCTTCATTGGGCGTGTGTGTGTGTGTGTGTGTGTGTGTGTGTGTTAACATTGAGGAGGACAGTTGTGCTGTAGGATAGAGGTCAATTTTAGCTGTAGGCATCCAGGTTTCCTGGAAGGATTGGTGGAGACCAGAAGTTCCTCTTCCTATTGCACTCCATTGTCTTTTCCCCATCCTAAAATCTTCATTTGGAAATGAATTATTCTGGGAAATTAAATCTCTTTTCCCTTGGTTAAACTTTGTTTATATCAGAGTATACCAACAGAACTGGCTTCTTTTGAAACAGGGTGTGTATGGTGGGGGGGGGGGCAAGCTAAAAAAAAAGGGGCAACGTTGATCCCCATTTTGGAATCACTGTAGGTTTTTTTTTAAGGGTAAGAATGCGGAGAAAAAAAAATACATGTCTTGGAAGTTGAAATGGGTGAGGAAGGTATCCAGAAAGCTGAAGAAGTATGTGGTACTCCAATCATGTTTGGCAGATTTGGTCTGGCCAGGGAGTCCTCTGGAGTAAAGGATGCTGGATGCAGGAGAGGATCTGAAGTGGAAGAGATCATAGGACTAAGATACAGGTTTCCTTAATTTTCTTAGTTTGCCAGCACTGTTTGTTTATTCACTTTTAAATAAGCAATTGATTTGCTCAGAAAGTGAAAAAAATGGGCGCTCTCTTTCCAAGCACGCTGATAAACCCCAGGGATCTTACCTTTGGACAGGAAAAGGGAAGAAGATGTGGCAAAAAATAAACAAAATACACAAATAAAATAAAAAGAACTTTTTATTTGGATTTATCTACCAGCTCTGACTAGCATATTGCTCCTCACTCCAGCCCCTTCGCCTCTGAACTGTTCAAGTTTCGGAACTGTTCCTGGTATAGGAAATAATAGGGCTTGCAAAGGATCTATTCAGGGAGCGATCAAGATCCAGAACTCCATTTTTGGCTGCCCTCTGGGCTCTTCTAAGCAAGATTGTGACACTTCTCTGAAATGGGACACCTCTCTTTTGAGCTCAGAGTGGCTGAAATCAGCAGCCCTGATTTCTCATAGACTGAAACGAACCTTGAAGATATTTTCCAGAAGGCCCCCCCCCCTTTCCTGGCTGCAGTGCCAGAGCAATTGGGAAAAATGTCTTTGGACAGAGAGTCTTCCCAGACAACAGGGGGTCCCAGCGGGGATGGGGGGTGGGACTGGGGGGGGAGTAAGAGAATTTGATTCTGGTACTTGATACATTTGCCATCAAATGGGGGAAACTGGCTCTGGGGCGACCTTTATTTACAAAGCATCAAAGATGGAAACGAGAGACTGGGGCGCCTGTGACGCTTGCATTAGCCAACAACTAGGAACCGGGCTGCTAACAGAGGAAAGTCATGAGAAACTTGGCAGAGGCTCTTAGAAATAATTCTTTCCCAACAGCCAGGGTGGGGTTGTCTTCTTCTGAGCTCCTCTGGAAGGAAAAGAATAAGAATCAACCTGAAGGAGAATCGTATATATTTCTCCCTTTTCAAGTAAGCCTGTGCTCACTTTTGCGGACAAAGTCTCTGGGATATGGGGAATGGATGGTAGGGAGCCTCTACCCACTTTCTTGTTCCAAGTCCCTGCATCTGCAATGAGTTGGTGATCTGACAACAGAATTTCCCAAAAGTCACCAAGGCTGAGAAACACTGATCTAGAAGAATGAAATATTAATTTATAGACACCTAACTTGTTTGCAGTTGCAAAGCGGCCAAAACCACAATTTTTTTGCTTTAAATTACAAATTATTTCTCTCTGCCTGGACTTATACTCCTCTCCATTTAAATCAGTGGTACTCTCTTTCCTATAAAGCATATAACAGGTTTATTGGTTTACACCTGTGTATACTTCCAATGCTGATAGCATGTTTTGAACTGGCCGTGTATCTATTTTTCTGTTTCTCTGAGGGATCCCAGATAAGGCAACCAGGTGTGCAGTTCGAAATATGCAAGAGCAGATTAAACAGTCAGACAGATATTCCTAAAAACCTCAAGTGCAAGATCTGCACATTTTTCTTTCAGTCACATTAATTGCCCAGGTACACCCTCCCATGCAGGGTGATGCGTGAAAGTACTTATCTCTAAATTTCATGCACAAATTAGGTGTGTATAAAATGAATGTCCATTCATGCGTATCTTGCTTATTTATTCAGCGGGTAAAACTGATGGAATAAAAGAAGGCAAAGGCCTAGGAATGTTATTCCCTAGAGAAATTCTCTGCTGCTTTTTTTTTTTCTTCTGGCATCCCACATCTTTTCTTCCTTTTTCCCTCCACTCTTAGTCAACGTTTCCCTTCTGTTCCAATCTACCTCTCTTTTCTCCCGTCAGATGAATGAAAGCTGTTACTTAGACTCTTTAAGCAACTCACCTATCTTACTGAGAAACAAAGACTGATCGGATCGACTCAGAGACGGTCCCTCCAGGTCCACCTGCCTGGCAGGGACAGATGCGGCAAGCCGTTTCTTGCCCTTCCGCCTCACCTGGGCGAAAGGGTGCTTCACAAGCCGCAGAGTCCCAGAGTCCGAAGGGTCTGACAGCAGAGCAAAACCTTTCTAAGATTTGGTTAGAAATGGGTCTGCAAGCAGCAGGAGCAGGAGGGGTGGCGGGTGGCGACGGGGAGGGCTGCCGAAACAGAAAGTAGTAGAAGTCCATTGACTTTCCATTCTTTGTCTGTCTGCTTTGGCCCTGCCTCTCCTGGAAATGATTTCGCTCTCTAAGAATTCTCCAGGTTTGAGCCCTTCCTCGAAGGAAGGAAGGAAGGAAGGAGAGGAGGGAGGGGACTGATCCCCATTATTTTATCCAGAGCAGCAGTTTGCAGGTGTCTGACCTGCAATTTTGAGCTTTTCAACTATCTCCCGTAGCCAGATCTTCCCAACAAGTGGTGACAGTGCAAGACAAACTTTCCTGATCCCAAGGGAAAGGCGGGGGTGGGGGTGGGAATGGGGGTGGCATTTTAGCCTATGTACAGTGTAATCTTGCCCACCTCTATGCTTGATTTAAAGCGCTATCTCGCCTTTTATTTATTTTGGCACAAAACAATACCAGCATAAAATCGGCTGTATGTATGAACTCTCTCACCATGCACTGTGTGGTCCCTTGTGACTGCAGCTGAATTGGATTAAATCTCTTTGGTGTTTATGGCAAGGTGGCAGGGTAAAGAAAGCATCAGGATTGGGGGTGGGGTTGTATTCTAAATAAATCGGGATTTTAATCTTGCCTCCAAACTTTCTTTCGAGGGAGGGAAACTGCCACTGGTTCCAAGATAACTTGTGTGGTTGATGGCATAGGACCTGCCAGCACCCAGCGATTTTAATTTGGAACAAAACTAAGCAGTGCTGGACTTACGTTTTAATTAGATGAGAGACCACAAGGGAATCCCATTGTCTGGATTGGGCAATTAAAGAAAAATCTGGACAAATGATAAACCATTTCCTTATTTTTGCCTAGGTAATTATGTGGATGCATCCATATAGACCCCAAGAACAATTTGATTCCAGAGGATCTTTACATCTTGGGTTTCCCCAGGCTATTTATCCTCCCACATATCTTTCAATCACTTTGAAGTTAAAAATAACGGGCAGTGCAAAAATATAAGGAAGACAGCTTTCTGATTTAAATGTAAAGTTATATATAAATACTGTAAAGTTAATATTTAGGGCAGAAATACCAATGGAGGAAGGAGAAAATCCTTGCCATGATTATGCAGCTAGCTAGGTCTTGTATACTGTAGCAGGAGAATTGAAAATTGATTAACTGCTAGGCAAAACTGGTTTTACCTCATCAGGAGAAGAGATTGAAACTAAAAAGGACAAGGACAAGGAAACTGGCAAAGGATCCATATTAAAACCAGTTTTATATGGCTAATTATTTTCAGGATGCTGCAACGAGGAAAAATAAAATATTAAATCCAAGATGAAGGCTCCCTACCAGCCTCACTTTGGAGCTGTGCAAATATGGAGTTGCATAAGTATAGCTTTTCTTCTTTCCTGATAATAATCCTTAAATTCTCTTTTCCTTTCCTGTGGGAAAGAAGCCTGGAGAGAAGATAATATCAGAGGTGCGAGCATGAGGTATAAAGAGGAACTCTAAAATAACTACAATAACTCTGAGAACAAATGCTGAGAAAGATACTTGTGGTGTTGGAAGTAGATTAATGACCCAAGGGTCATTCATGCCTTGGGCCTCTTAGCCACTTAACTGGTTTCACAACAGACTCTAAATCCATTTTACTTCCACCTGTAAGAATCAGAGGAGAGGAGAGCATGTTCTTTCGGCCTCCACAACAACCATGGGTGGTAAGGTGGCTGTTCTTATAGTCTGTGATTTAAAGTATAAGTTGAGGCTAGATGAGACTAACTGTTAGAGTGAGCAACAGTAACACCATGATGGGTGTTCTCTAAACTGCAAGTGAGGAAGAGGGTTAAATGTGAATTCAGCTCAATGGGACTGCTCAGGTACTCTACAGGTAGTCCTCAACTTACAACAGTTCATTTAATGACTGCTCAGTCACAACTGGCATCAAAAAAAGTGACTCATGACCATTTTTTCACTCATTACTTTTGTAGGATCCCCATGGTCATGTGATTTACTTTCAGATGCTTGGCAACCAACTCGCATTTATGATGGGTTGCAATGCCCCAGTCATGGGATCCCCTTTTGCGACCTTCTGACAAGCAAAGTCCATGGGGAAGCTGGATTCACTTAAACCAGTAGTCCCAACCTTTTTTGTACCAGGGACCAGTTTCACGCAGAAACACTTTTTCAAGGACCGGCAAAATCAATTCTTCCCCAACAGTAAAGGGCTTCTTAGCTTTAGCTAATATAAAATATATATTTCAATGATGATTATTCATTCTTTGCGGCCCAGTATAAAATGATCCATGGACCAGTACTGGTCCGGGGCCTGGTGGTTGGGGACCCCTGACTTAAACAACCAGCTTACTAATTTAAGAACTGCTTGTGAATCACTCAACAAATGTGGCAAGAAAAGTCGTAAAATGGGGCAAACTCACTTAACAAATTTCTCACTTAGCAATATACATTTGGGGCTCAATTGTGACCATAAGTTTAGGACTACTTGTATAAGAGGTAGTTGCTGAAGTCCTTGAGTTTTTATTGAGAAAAAAGGGTGCATTTTTAACTGAATGCATTGGAGTTGACCTCTTGTGAAAAACAAAACATCAAACTATATAAAGTATCCCAGAATAAGGGGGAAGAGCTACTTTAATGCTCACATGGAATGATGGAAATCTCGGGGGACATGCAGAAAGTAGATGTGGCCTAGGCACATTCATATTTTAAGTAAGCTGAAGCAGGGAGAGAAAATCTGGGAAAAATCATATTCATTAATGGCTTCTCTCTCTTTGAAGCAAACCTACTTTTCATTTGAAGTAACTCTGGAAGTACTAAGAGGAGTTTTGAAAAGTGGTGTTTTTTTTTTTTTTAAGCTGCCAGTCTTTTTGGCAAAGGATTTCCAGAGTGCCTCTTTAACAGGGTTGGCAGTTGAACTTTTGGGAGCCTTTCTGAAGGCCAGCAGCAAAGAAGGGGGTCAGGAATGTGGTTTCACCCTGAACTTTCCTCCTTGGGAATTTGACCACATTCACCACTTGAGGCAGTTGTAAGGAATTTCTGCTCATGGGTAGAGAAAACCAGCCATCTCTCCCACCTCTATCTGGCATGTCCCGTCTCTGACTTTCAGCCTAAAGCAACCTGGCTTTGTGTTCAAGTGAACCACCCCTAACTCCTTTCTTCTCCTCCCCTTCCCAGTTTATTTCACTAAGTAGAAGATTAAGGAGCTGCTCTTTTATTTAAGTAAACCCCATCTGATTAAAAGAAAATTACTTTTGCAGCAACACTTGGGCTGTAGAAGAGGGTTATAGTTAAGAGTTCTGCAGTCTGGGATATTTAACTTTCAGGTTTGTGGAGGATTCCTCTATTTCTCCTCCATATTTCTTACAGTCTGGGCTTAGGCCAAAGGGCGCAGACCAGGAGTCCTTCTTTGCTACAGGATGTGGATGCCTACACATGTATATGATCCACAACAGTTTGACAAAAGTCAGTGGGAACTATAAGATGGTTGACCTTGGTCTTGGTTCTGGGAACTGCTCAGAAGGCTGCCTCCAACGCTTATTTGGCTTCCTCAGCTTTTAAAGAGAGGCTCATCTTGCTTTCATCTGAGCCTCTCCAAGAATCTGTTGGCAGATGGGAATTTATTTTCAGCAAGCAAGAACAGCTTTGGGAAGCTTTTGTTTGCTCCTTCTAGCAATAACCTCCCCCTCCCCCTTTCAGTTCAGACGTGGATCCAAAACACGCAGATCTGACTGGCTCCTAGTTGTAAGTCGCAGATTGCCAGATTTAAGAGTGACGGACAAAACTCATCCCCAAACGTCCCCCCCCCATCCCTTAATGCCCGAACCGGGATGAGGAATGGAGAGTAGGCGCCTCGGCAAAGGATCGGTTGCCATCCCAAGCCATGTTAAGTTGGGTGCGCTTCCTTTCTCGGCTGGGAGCTAGTTGAAGACATTGCGGTACCAAATGAAAAGCTGGCGAGCGGAAACCTTCATGCAGAGGTCTCCAAACTTGGCAACTTTAAGACTTGTGGACTTCCACTCCCACAAGTTGAAGAATTCTGGGAGTTGAGGTCCACAAGTCTTAAAGTTGCCAAGTTTGGGGACCTCTGCCTTAATGGAACCAACCGAGCAATTATGCCACCTTAGGGCAGCTGCGGAGGCAAGGCTGAAGCCAGGGCAAGGAAAGCCCTTTTCGCTTCCCCCTGCACCCCGCTGCTGGGGTGCAAGCCAAAGGCCTCTCCCAAGTTGGCTCTGGGATGGGACGGAGTCCCGCTGGCTGGCTAAACTCGGTGGCGGCAGAGGCGCTGGAATCTGAAAGCTCAGCTTGCAAGTCAGCGCCTCCTTTTCCAGAGGTGACCGAGGCGGCCTGAAGCCCCTCTTTCCTCTGGAGGGTCAGCAGACGAATGGAAACGAGGGATGAGAGAGCAAGGAGCTGCAAGGGTGGGTGCGCACAGGGGGCAGAGATCTTCTGCAGTTGCCTTAAAAGAGGACGGAGCGAGCTCTAGAAAATCCGCTCAGATGCAGTACTCTGGGTGGGACAGCGGGAGAGAGAACTCAGGCAAAGTCATCCTTCCCGTAGGAGTTTTTGAGCGGCCTCGATCCAACGCTTCACCCATAGCTTTAACAGATCATCAGAGTTGGAAGGGACCTTCACCCCCCTGCCCAAGCAGGGGACCCTCCACCATTTCTGACAGATAGGAGTCCAATCTCTTCTTGAAAGTCTCAAGTGGTGGTGCTCCCACAACTTCCGAGGGCAAGCTGCTTCCCTGGGTTGATTGTTCTCACTGTCAGAAAGTTTCTCCTTATTTCCAGATTAAATCTCGCCTTGTTCAGTTTCCATCCATTATTCCTTGTCTGGCCTTCAGGTGCTTTAGAACAGGGGTCTCCAACCTTGGCCGTTTTAAGCCTGGTGGACTTCAACTCCCAGAATTCCTCAGCCAGCAAAGCAAAGCTGGATGAGGAATTCTGGGAATTGAAATCCACCAGGCTTAAAGTGGCCAAGGTTGGAGAACCCTGCTTTAAAAAATAGCTTGACCCCTTCCTCTCTGTGGCAGCCCCTCAAATATTGGAACCCACCTTCCTTGATCAGCAAAACAAAAAACAAAAAAACCCAAAAGGCTCCAGTCCCTTTCAGTGGTTGCAACTCAGCAAGAGCAGCCTGTTTCCCCTAGAGGTTTAACTAGGTGCGGGTAAGAAATGCTGATCCACTGCAAACTGAACCATTGCTTGTTATCAATGAACCCCATGGTATGGATAAATAGGCTGCATCTGCTAGCTCTGTCCGATAATGCCATTGGAGAATATGTGATTTAGCTTCTCCCGCAAGAGCAACCACTGATCAAACCCTGAATACACACTCTGAGGCTATTCCCTCCCAGAATAAGCAGTGAATGTGAGAAAGAGATTAAGCAACAACAAAGAAAGCAAGTTAAAGGTGTGAGATAGGACAATATACCAGTAATTAGATCCTATGTACATCAACACAATGCACTATCCCCTTTATATCTTTCTATTGTGACAAATCATTTGCTTCCACTGCATGCATACACTTCCATTTTTTGTTCTTTTGTTCAGTTGTATCTGATTCTCACAGTACAAGTAACTGCAGTTTTCTTAGCAAGGTTTTTCTGAATGGCTTGCTGTTGCCTGCTTTGCTGGGCTGAGAGAGTGTGACTGGCCCATGGTCACCCAACTGGCTTTGTGCCTACCAGGGGCCTGGAACTCACAGTCTCCTGCTTTCTAGCCTTTTTTTTCTAAATGTTTCACCTTTCTCTTTTTGGGGAATCTTTCCTCAATTTATGGAAACGGACTTCTCACTGTTTCCATTCCTTTCCACCCATGCACTCTTCCCCCAAGTATATATGTTTACAAATCAGTCCACATTCATTCTCTCCATAGCACTCTCTTCAGAATTCAAGCCACATTCCTTCAGCCCTCATTCATTTCTGTTCCTATTTTTCCTTGTTTTAAACCGCCCCCCCATTCAAGACCCCAGCCCCATTCCATTTAACTTAGTAGTTTGACATAACACACCTCCCATATGACAAAGGGGGCAGAAGCTCACTCTTAGACACATCTAGTTTGCTTGTTTTGACAAAGATTATTTGCAGCAGACCATATAATATCCACTTTTGTTCTTTTAATATGTGCATGTTTAAATTTCTCCACCCATTTACCCATCTTCAGTTAACACTCTACCAAGGGACACACATTAATCTACTTTTTCATCCGTCTGTCCACCATCCATCCATTCCCTTTTCTTTCTCAAAATAACCATCTTAATCTTAGTTAAATTTTAGATCCATATTGCTTATTGTGCCATACAATTAATGAAACGATCCAGGATTTTGGCCTGGTGACAGCAAGGGCATCCGGCCATTAAAACATTCTGGTAGCTCCATTCAGTTGCCCAGACGCCACCCCGCAAGGGATTATGGGATCATTAAATGAAGATAATGATGAATGGTTCAGATTTTTGGGCAACAACATAGCATTCCCTCCATACAAAAGTATATGTATGCTCAGATTCCCAATGTACCTCTAATATCACCGCAAACATTCCTTGTAATCTTTTCTTCCATAAATAGATTAAACAACCAAGGAGACATGACACATTTTTGTCTACCTACTCAATGTTGAGGCATTTGTTAAACATTTAGTTTTCATAGACACTTTTGTCATATATCATTCTTATCACATTCAGCAATAGCCCATTCACTTTAACATACATTTTTCTAAATCAACAAACAGCATATTTATTTCTCACTTTTATACATTTTTCAGTGACCTGTTGCAGAGCAAAAATCTCAGTGGAGCCCTTATCCAATGAAAAAACAAATTACAGCGGTTTGAGATAACAATCAGAATTTTGCCCAACAACTTTAGAGGTACACCCATAATCTTCCATGTAGCTTTTGCAGTCATTTTTTACAATTTTTCTTTTTGTACATGTTTCTACAAAACATGTAGGCAAAAGTGTAGTCTTTGCATAAACATTAGTCTCATAGCCACTCTATAAGCCAACCACACCCATATTTTACTATTTCTCCATATTTACTCATATGGAGAAATAGTATGTTATTACTCCATATTTCTTATATCGTATCATCTACAACTCTATTTTTTAAATATTCCTATAGCGCACATAACTTCTTTTTCATCATCTCACTCAATTAGTTGCATTTACAGCATTTATTTCAATTTCGCTTTTTGAGGGTAGTTTTACAACTTTCCAGCAAATGTCTAATATTTTTCCTTACAGCATTTTCCCTTATTGATTTCTTCCCAAACCATTTCATCTTTGTGACTTTTAATTTCATTTATTCTGCTACAGATTCCATGTCTGGCCTTTTCCCTGTTGCTTTTAATGTTTACAATTCCTTACTTTCTTTTTTCTAAGCAATAACTAATTTCTTTCTCTTCCTCTTTTTGTCCAACACTCATTCTTGTATATACACTTTTCTTTATCCATAGCCTTTTCCTCTTCAACATTCTACTATATATCCTTTTTCATATTTCCATTAGCCTAACACCATACACTTCTATGTTATTATATGGCATATTCTATTTACTCCACATCCTTTTTCCTTACATTCCTTACTGTCTATTCTATTCAGATCAGTCTAGCTTTCAACTGGCTTTCAAGCAGGCTTCATACTTTCTCTTCCTGCAATTGTTTTCCTTTCTCTCAAATTTCTTTTGCCTCCTTCCTTTCCTTTTATCTCCATTCTTCCCAAGATCCATTCATGACGTTATCAACAGATGGTCCGTGTCATCTTCAGAATCTCTTAAACTCTTCTGTCTGTCAATAAGTCTCTCAATTCATCACAAAGACATAAATCAATCATTGTTTGAGATATATGTTTATTCTTTTGCATATCCACATGTTTACATATGAACAGTTTCTGATTTTGACCTTGTTTACTGCTATAATGTCTTGTCTACCTAGGAACAGATGTGCATGCTTAAACCACCTATTTGAAACAGATTTGATCTAAACAATACCCACTATTTACAGTTCTCATTAATTCTTTTATGACTGTCTCACCTGATTCTCAGCCACATATTCATATCATTTAATAGAATAATTTTCCTCCTGGACTATATTCATTCAGAATGTTTGCACAGTTTCTCCTAAACTCATCTGTTTCTTCCATTATCACCATTCACTGAATCCTTACTTTTATTGTATCCATAGGAACCTAGATAACACCAAGGCATACTTTATAGCCAAGTAATAATCTTGGTTCTTGAGCCAAGACCTACTCCTGATGACTATATGTATGCAGGGGTTTTTTAAAGCAACATCACATAATTTGCCTTCTTCCAGGGCATTTTTAAACTTCCCAGTCTAGCCAACAACCCTGGAATTCCCAGGTGTGCCCTACCCCCTATATAATAACTTAAACAGAGTTGACCTTCCAGCCAAGATTGATTAATTGCTACCACCTGCTGGGGGATCAAAAACCATCTAACTCCATTATGAGCAGTTTGTCTGGTTAATTTGTAGTTCAATATGTCCCATTCAGTTATTTGGAGTAAATCATGGTTAAATTTGAGTAACTTTGTGGTACAAACCCTACAGAGTTTCAAAGATCAGAACAAGCATTTGGATTCCTGCACATTCACTGCAATAGATATTCTCTGGAGTACAAAGGAATGGGCTGAGCAAAGCTTAAACTTTTATCAGCACTTCAGGCTTGGAAGAATATACATATACAGAGACCGTCTTCTGGGCCTGTGCAGAATGCATCTCATTGGAAAGAGCATTGGTTTCGCCAAACTGTGTGTTTTCTAAGTTTGCATTATTTGATTGCATTCTGGCTTAGAAGGAGTGGAATGATGTCCGCAACATCTAGAAGGGTGGAGGAAAATATAGTAGTATAGGTTATGCCTTCAGTGTTCTGAATTAAGCTGGCCTCTTTTTCAATAACTATATTAATGTTCACCTCAAGCCAGACTTTTTAAAAACAAGCAACTAAATGTATTTGACCAGGGGTGTCAAACACAAGGCCCGCAGGCTGAATCTGGCTCACAGGATGCTTAGATCTGGCCCACGGGGCTGCCCTGGAAACAGCAACGAACCAGCCCGTGATGCCTCTGCCAGTGAAAACGGAGCTCAGGTGGGCCACCTATGGCCCTCCTGAACTCTGTTTTCACTGGCAGAGGGTTGCAAGAGGCTGTCACAGCCAAAAATGGAGCTGGGGAGCCTGCTTTTGCTGGCAGAGTGCTCAGACCACCAAAGGTGCCCCCAACACAAGTGATGTTGAGCTGGCCGTGCCCACCTTAGCTACACATCCCTACCAGGTCAAACACAATCCTGATGCGGCCTTCAATGAAATTGAGTTTGATACCCCTGCATTAAACTATCGAACATTTTTTTGTTCTCCACCTTTCCCTTCTTCCCTGCTCATTTTGCTTTTCCTCTTCCTTTTGAGATAGGATGGACATGTCACTGTCTGAAGTACCAACCTGTTTTTTTTCTCTTTTTTTATTTGTTTCTTTCTGGAAGGCTTTTAATTTTAACAACTGTCTGAGAAGGCTAATATTCATCAGGAATAGTTTTTCTGAGGACTGACCAGGGGAGATAGCATGGAAAAGGAGAAGGAAAGGCTTCTATGTAACTATTTTGCATCTGGACAATTCTTAAAGAAACAGTGGCTCTGCTTTAAAAATGGTTGGCAACCTATCTGGATTTTTTAGAAGTAAATGTTGCCTCTTCTCTGGTCTTCTGATTCTTTCATTGGTTTGATACTCTTATTTCTGCCTTTCTTTGCATTATATAACACCGGTGGATTGTAGGACTGAGACAGAAAGAATCTCCTGAGGAAGGCCCGGAAAGGCAATCCTGAAAATTATATTGAAGTATTATTTATCAAAATTGAAGCATTGTTCGAATCCAAATTAGATTCTAAGAAATTCTATGAAACTTCCAGGTAAGTATTTCAGTGTTGGGACGTTTTTCCTGAATCTTTCCTCAGGCAGAGATGAAGAAGAAGAGAGTTGCTAGCTACCAATAGTAACCACCAGGATCAAAAATTATTATGAGTAATTGTTTAAAATAATGCTAACTGCACAATAGAGTGAATGAAGATGCAACTTCACAGAGATTTATTTGGCAGAAATGCTAATATTAGCCTACAGGCCTATAGTCAATGCCCTAGTCAGTGTACGTAATTGCTATCCCCACCCCACTGCAAATATTTATATTTCTTTTTAATTTTTTTTAAATTAAATTTGTCATATTTTGCTTGGTGCCCCAAGTCACTTTCTAGTTTGACTAGATGGCCTGGTGAGTTTTGCCTGAGAGTTAGTCTTATTAACCTTAATAGCACTCTCCTCTTTATAGGCTTGTGTTGCTCTTTATGTAGCTGTTTAACAGCTGGATATTGCAGGGGGAAACAGCTGTCAAAGTTTTTCATCAAAAGGTTATAAACTATATAACCTAGCAGGTCACCCTACGAGATTGTCACAATGGCCCAATTCAGCATTGTGCTAATCCACTATGTAGTTTGTTTAGGAGAACATGGGCAAAGAGCATGTTGTATGGACCCAGCCAATTGAAGCTCAGTCAACCATCCATCATAAAAAGGAAGTATGGCTGAGTGCTTACAGGACATTTTAATACGGAGTAGAACAGAGGAAAATAAACCAATTCTATGGCCATTTGTTCATTGGGAAAAGGGTATTAAGAGACTGCCCATAAAGGAAATTATTTAAAGCAGGAAGGGGGTTTGTTTTTATATATTTATCATATTGTACTTGACGAAACCTTATTCAAATAGGCAGTGCTACAATCTAGAACAGAGTGATTTGAAAGCATTTGGGCTGCTGTCATCCAAATTTCGCAGCCTATTCTTAGCAAGTCTTTTTCATCCTTCTAATTAACTGGTGCTGTAATTTGATGGGAATTAGCCTGAATCTACAGTATTAATTCAGCTACTTTTTAATCAATCTTAACTGCTTGAACATAGCAGCTAAAATGTAATCCCGGTTCAAAGATGCACTGACTGGCTGGAAGGGTTAGGGCAAGATATTTATTTTAGTACAAATCCCTATCATTGGGCAAGAAGCTGATTCTAAGGAACTGCCAGCAGAATTGTCCTGCTTATTGAAAAAGGCACAGTTGTCCTGCTCCAGAAACAATAAGTTAAAAAGAGAGGACCAGTTAGATTTAGACCAGGGGTGACAAATTTGTGACCCACGGGCCGGGTGCATCATGTGCTGGCCATGCCCACCTCTGCTTTACCAAAGGGGGGGGGGAAGTTGTGATACATCACGTGAGGATGATGTGATGACATGAGTTTGACACTCCTATGTTAGACCATATCCAAATGTCTTTCAATCAAAGTCCCTAATAGCAGTACACAACTCGGAAGTTATTTCCAGAAAGTAAACCTAGTGGGGGCCTTTGAAAAACAATGTTCTTCTGTTCTAAAGATCCATATCATCCTGAAATATCTGAACATAGATAGGCCTCTTGACAATGTTCATGTGACATACACACTAATCGTTATAAAATGGTTAATGCTATAATTCACTCATTTGAGCTGAAGCTGATAATACCTCATCCAACTAAATCCAAAATGTCTAGGGTACAAATCCTATACATATTTCCTAAGATGTCCACTCCAATTAATTTATAATGTCTTATATTTGGGAAGCCAAGCACAAAATGGAGTACCCTAATTTTGCCTACATGGCTTAGAAAAGCAAACCTAAAACATTGGTTTATGGTAGCCAACCCTACGACAAAGATTCACCTTCAAGCTTTAAATTAGATTTCTGGCTAATACATGCTCCCACTCGAAGCTGATTGGTTTAATTAGTCTTAAAATCTCCTCCCATCACTCTTTAAAAATTAATTGGGGCAGAACAATATACCTGGAATGGCATAATTTAACCTGAAGTCAAATTATATCTGTGACATTGTTTAGAAGATTCTAGCTGTTTTACAAGTGACCCAGAGAGGGAATTTTTTTGGGGGGGGGGGGNGAGAGGGAATTTTTTTTGGGGGGGGGGGTTAGATTAGAATCATAATCTTCTCCTTTATTCTGAATTACTGGATGGCTTATCACCTTCTCATATTAAAATCAGAGTGCTGAACAAGATATTGCAATAAGTGCAGTCGATATATATGCAGGTAATATAGGCAGGAGTGATACTGTTAACAGAAAACATCTAATTAACAATGACTTCATTTGATTGGAAGGATGAAAAAACTTTCTTAAATCAATCCAGATTTACTGGCCTTGGCACAACCAATTTATGACTGGAGACTGAAGAGAGTCTGGTTTCCCTCCAGATGTCATCCATGGGGGATAAAGGGCTAGGTGAAGTCATTTTCTTAGCCTGTGGAAACTCCAGGAGTTCCTTGATTTTGGGATTGAAGTCAGTGATGCTTCTTCATTTTATTAGGAACAGGCCAAGACCATCAAGGCAGCTCCCCCCAGCTTCTTGAAACAATTAGCCCTTCCCAATTAGCATACTTCTTCTAACCTCAATAACTTCTCCAGGTCTTGGCATTAGGCAGCTCTTTCAAGAAAGGGAAAAATTTGAATACAGCAGGGACTTGGTGCAATGAAGTTATATTCAACCAAGTCAGTACCTGAGGGCAGGATAAAGGGTTAGAGTGAACTGTAGTTACAGCACCACTGCTTTCTCTGTTCTGACAATAAACTTTGGCAGCATTTCTAGTGGTAGAGAAGTGGTAGATCATTTTTTGCTGGCCTTAAGCGCTATAGTGAGTGAGGCAATACAGTAAAATTTACATGCGAATAGGGCTCATATTTCCTACTTTGCTCTCATTTCTTTTTATTTTAGTGTTGATTTTCTAAATGATTATTTTGGGGGCTCCACTAGAGTTTTTATAAAAGTTTGAGTTTTATAAAATTCAATAGACTTATATTGCTTATGAGAGCCAGGACAGGATTTTTAAGGAGAGACCCTAATGTATCGGTTTATATATTTTGAAGCAAGCAAAATCTTCCATATCATCAGGAATGCTTTCCTCCTGAAAGAATCTGTACTGATCTGTGTTTACCTCTGGCTACAGCCTTGTCAGTCCTGACTAATAGCTGAATGGAGTATATCTTTAGCAGCTTTCCTTAGCCTGGCATGCTCAGAAGGACTACACAGAAACATACCTGGGAATAAAGAAGAAGGTTGAAGAACTGGCTTGTTTTGCTCATAATGGAATGTATTAGCAACAACCGCAAATAGCAACCATTCATAATTACGACAGTAATAAACATTAGTAAGTAGTAGTAAAAAAATATTCTGACCAATGTGCAAACTTACACCCAAATTTCTGTGCCTAACAACAATCTGTGCTAGAGTAAAATAATTAGCATAGGTGCATGAGGGAACTTTGTCTAAATGAGACATCAGCAACTAGCAATCTTCACAATCTCTCTGTCTCTCTCTCTCACACACACATACACACACACATACACAAATCTTGCCTCTAATCAATTCCTAATTTATGCCTTCTGTAACATAGAATGTCTGTCAATGGAGATTTGATTACTTTTAATTTGCTTAATAATAGAGTTAGTCTTCAATTTATAAAATTTCTGCATATGTATCTTTGTATATGTGTCTCTAGAAATGGTTAAGGGCTACTTTCCAACATGCATCTCCTTGACCTGAGCATAGTTCAAGTGAATAGACTCCAGGATGCTTATCAATGTTTATGCTATTTGGTATATTCTAGAAATATGTTTATTTCTTTTCTTCTTTTCTGGCCTGGTTGAAAAACCATGAAGAAATGACTATATTTTCAGAGCCCTACTCACTCACCCCTTTCTGCTTTATCCCACTTTCCCCTTTTTAGAATCTGAAAGAATATGTTTATCTGGAGGTCATCCATTCTGGAGGTGATTGTTGTAATGAATTTGGCCAAAAAAATTAGGAACATATCATAGTACCAAGGTTTTGATGCCAACATTGTTCTTCTATCATGCTCAAGACAAACTTTTACTTATTTTTACTTTGACTTATTTTTACTTATAGATTGCAGTTTTATAATATTATATGAGGAAGTAACTACTTTATTTATTATTTTTAATAAAACTTTCAACGGATTAGAACTAGGCAATTCAACTTACAAATTCAGAAAACCCTAAAAACCACAGTAACAATAAAGCAAAAATAATACCAGCCTCTCCAAGGCACCAATAAAATTGAGCTAGAGTGAAATGTCCAACTGCCTTTAAAGATTTTTTTAAAAAATTGTAAGAGCAAGTTCTATAAACCTGTTGAAAACTTAACAGATTTATTTCTGAACAGACATATATAAAATTATATCGTTAACATGCTAACTGCTCCAATCTGCCACTCTAATGTCTATGAAATCTTCTCTTAAAGTGCAATTTATGTGGGCTTTCATCCAATGAGAATCGTGCACTCATAAATGAGTTTCCAAAGAATCACTTTGGATTCTCTTTCTAGCTAGATCTACCGTATCAAAGTGCAGAGAACTTTATTTAGTCTGTTTTTGTTGCTGAACATTATGCTGGTTGAGGTTTTACTCTTTTAAAGTATTTATTTGATTAAAAATATTTATGTGAACATTTCTGCCATAGTGCGAGATAATGATGTTTCATCAAGTGCACTGAACAGTAGAAAAGGTGGAGGAGGTTGCTAAATAAGAGCAAGACTAAGTTAGGAGCAATTTTATGCTGCATTTAATGTTAAGTTCTATCAGAATGTAACTATTGTCCTACTATGTTTTTCATGACAGATTAATAATTCACAAGCATTGTTGAGCTAATTCTGATTCCTTCTTTATGAAGAGTTCCTAAGAATGCCACTCCAAAGTATATTATGAGGAAAGTCTCACTGAACTGAGTAGGACTAATGTTTAAAAATATGTCTCAAATTATGCTGTCAACAATCTTCCTATACAGTATTGGGACCTAGGAAGGTTTCTTCTATTAAATCAAGCCATCGATCCATTTAGCCTAACACTATCTCTCAGTCTGATTAGTGGCAGATTGAACCTGAAACTTTTTTTTTCATATAAAGCATATGCTCCGTGAGCGAATTAATGTTAATACACAATGGTTTTATAAATCAGTTGTAAGTATACAATGTAGAATCTTAGCTGGTTTTTCAGTGGAGATATGAGGCAGCCATTTTGAATTCCACAACTCAGCACTGCAACATGTGAAGCAATTAGTAAAGGAATGCTTTGAACATACGCAGTGGGTTTTTTAAAAACTCACTAACAAAGATATATAAGAGCCACAGCATTACCCCTGGTGTGAAAAAAAGTACTTTCAGAACAGATGTGTCACTTCTAGATAATTTTGAGCCCCATTGCATTCTCTCTCTTTTTTTGAAAAGGAATCCTTCCTTTGAAGCATTTTGGTCCATGAACTGAAGATGTGATAAGAGCCGCAACTGACAGAGGAAGTTCAGATAGAGGCATTACTTCTATGCCTTTTGACCCTTAGATTTTTCCTCCTGTGTGGCCAGAGAATGACCTCCCCTCATTTCCCAAGCTGGGACTGCTGCAAAGGAGAAGTCTCTTGAGGATTTTGACAGACTGGTTCAGATATTGAAGGAGGTGTTTTAATGCTTAGCATAGTGTGAAGTCCATTGCACAACCCTGCTCACACTAGAAAATGTGTTCTGTCCTCTGTCCTCTCTAGGGAAATGGATATTCACACTAACTTTGCACCCAAATGGGTGAAACCTCCCAAGACAAAATATCTGCTTAACCACAAATGGATTTTATTTTATTTTAGACTTTCAACTTCCTGTAGAACTTATTGTGAACCCCATTGCTTTAATTCAGTGCCCTGAAAGAGAGTGGCTTGTTTGCTTCACTTAAAATAACAACATAGGATCTCTCTCTCTCTCTCTCTCTCTGTGTGTGTGTGTAGAGGCCTTTGTAACTATCAGAAAAAATCTATGCATAAGTACTATTAAAAGTTTAATAGTATTATATAAAATATGTAAACTGAGCTTTAAAAGAAAAACATGGGTAAAATATTCCTACACAAAGGACAATATGGAGGATGATCCTTTATTATTATAGTACAAATTCTGACTACAGTCACTTTTTTATGGAGAAGCCACCGAGGCATCCAACTGAAGACAGCAGCAATGGGAAGGGAGCTGGATGTCTCTCTGTGTGAGCAGTTAATAGTGCTGGAGCCTATGGGTTACCAGGTAGAATCTTAATATGATTTAGCTAAAGTAACGACTTCTAGAGGGAACCTAATTCCTGCTTTGAGCACCATAACCATATTCTCTACTTCTAGACATTCGCCCTTCAAAATTGGAAGGGGAAGCCTAGTACCTCTGGATCTTCTGGACTTTCCCTGCTTGATAATGGTAAGAGATAATGTATGCTTCAATTGCAACATTTATAAATTGAAAGGGCTTTGTTATCTGCTCTCTTTCTCTTTTGCAAATGATGATGATGGCTTATAGCAGTGCAATCTGATCAACTGGATGTCATAAAGGTGTCTGTGCCTTGGAATTTTATTACGCTATAAACAGCAAAGTTGAAAAGGTTGTCAAACTCTACTTAGTAAATCTATAAAGAAGAAAAGAGCTTCTGCCTCTTCAGTGGTGGAAAATTATATTTACTCAGAGACGCATGCATTCCCCAAGCTAATTTTAAATGTTTATGCAGTTCAGATCTTGTGGAAATGCTATCTGTTGCCTCCTGGATATTACTGCTTGGGAAAGAGAAAGAAGAAGGTGTCAGAAAGATTTAAAATAATTAAAATATGTGGGTTCCTATCCATTTTTTTGGCTCTGATACCACTCCTTTTTAGCTTCCCACACAGATTGCCTTTAAGGAATCAGATACTCAACCAAAAAAGAATGCCCATTATTGCTCATCAATAGAGACAATAGAGAAATTGAGAGGTGGAGAAAAATGGCAAACTAAAAATGATGTCCCAAAGAGAATCTAAGACATATCTTTTCAGATCCTTTTTACCAAATAAAATCTTTATGGTAATAAACTAGCATATAGTATAGTTGGAAATAAGAATGTAGATAAACTAGGATGAAAGATCCAAAGCACTTGAGGAATAAAGACTTGTGGGATTTAAATGCACAACTTTTAAAGCACATAGTTATTGCAGCAAAAGGATCCAATCTGCAGATAAATGAGAAATAGGGTAATTCTCGCAGCCAATTAAGCTCTGGTGTTTACTTTTTAAGTGGAATATTCAATTAATCAGATGGTCAGTCACATAATAGTGTATCCTAGACAACATAGAAGACAGGCGCATAGAAATTCTGGGGTGACAATAACAAGCTCCCAAAATAATTTAGTGTTGGAAACCTATTGTCTGGAATTAGAGGATACTGTGCCTCTTCTAATCAAAATGTTCAAGATCATCTTGACATGGGAATAAAATCACTGAAGCATTATGTTCACTGTCACTCATATATATGATTTATATGTATGAAAGCCCAGTGCAGTCATATTTAAGGGAAAATACAGAGGGTCAAATCTCTCTAGAATGCTTGAAGTTGATTCAAAACTACAACTGTGGAAGCTCAATTAGACTGTATAACACAGATTAGGAAAAGTACCACCAAGTTCATGAACAGTCAAACCACTTTTAGAGTCCAATAATGTCATTGTAAAGACAATAGAATATAAATGTTGGCAAAATAAATGCAAGCAATAATAAAAGCATTAGCCTTTTTAGAAGATTGATCCAACAATGGATCATTAGACAATACCACTTATAGGAATACTAAAAGATAATACGATGATTGCACAGAAGCTGAATGAATTCTTCCTATTTATTTTTACTATAAAAGAGAGGAAATTATCTGAAAAGACATATAGATGAAGTGACTTTTCTAGGAAGTAAGTATGAAAGAGAAAGACAAGCAGAGGTGATAATATATATTAAATTCTAGGTCTAATACATAAATTAAAAAATTATTACATTGGCCCAATGCAAAATTGCAAATATTCTAACAAAGTTACATAGGTTACTCCAAAATTCAACCTCTGCACTTGATAATTTTTTAAAAAATATCCTTTAAAATGTGTAGTTTAACAATTGATACAGGAAGTTATAGAGTAGTTAATTCAATATTTGTTCCAGATAAAATACCAAAAAGTATTGCAAAATATAAAAATATCAAGTATATAATAAAAAATGTCCTTGTTGAGGAGAACCAATCTTTCTTTTGTAGTGAAAAGTTCTAACAGTTTTATATTCTTCAAGAGTGTCATCAAAAATATGGAGAGGGTGATTGTGTAGCAAGGCTATATAAAGCATTAATGGGATTCTTCACAAGTGAATCAAGAAGGTTTATATCATAATAAGCTTAAAGAAATTTATGGCATGGCCATATTTGAAATTGGTTGTTATATTTCAAAAAGAATATTATCAAGCTGGAAAACTTCCAGAAAAAAACAACTTAAATAAAGAATTCTTCAAAGGATTGCAACAATGGTCTTTTAAAATATTAGTATAAACATGGGAGAATACTGTAAAAGTATATTCATGGTGTGTAGAGAAAATAATTGGGTTTGTCCTTCACATATAATACCAGATTTCAAAGTCATTCAGTAATGCTGAATGGTAGATGGTTTAATGTAAAAGGAAGTATTTTTTTTAACATGACAGAGTTTTCTATCACAATATTCAGCACTGTCCATCAATGGGCTCTTCAGTGGTGGGATTCACATTTTTTTAGTACCAGTTCTGTGGGTGTGGCTTGGTGGGTATGGCAGGGGAAGGATACTGTAAAATCTGCAGTCAGAGGTGGTATCTGCAGTCAGAAGTGGTATTTGCCAGTTCTCCGAACTACTCAAATGTTTCTGCTATTGGTTCTCCAGAACTGGTCAGAACTTGCTGAATGCCACCTCTGGGGCTCTTCTGTAGAATAACAGTTGGAATGGACTCTTCCAGTTCAAGTTGTCCAATCCCCTGCTCAAGCTTGATAACCTGTACCATTTTGGACAAGTGGCTGTCCAATCTCTTCTTAAAAATTTCCTATGATGAAACACCCACAACTTCTGAAGGCAAGCCATTCCACTGATTGTTGTGTCAGGAAATTTCCTCTTATTTCTAGGTAGCTTCTCTCCTTGATTAGTTTTTATCCACTGCTTTTTGTCCTGCCTTCAGGTGCTTTGTAGAATAGGTTGACCCCCTCTTCTTTGTGAGAGCTCCTCTGATATTTGAAACACTGCTATCATGTCACCCCAGTCCTTTTCTCTAGACTAGCCATACCCGGTTCCTGCAATCATTTTTCATATGTTTTAGCCTCCAGTCCCCTAATCATCTTTTTTGCTCTTCTCTGCATTCTTTCTAGAATCACATTTTTTAAAAATATTGTGGCGATCAAAATGGGATGCAATATTCCAAGTGTCGTCTTACCATAGTCTGCATCCTAGTGTTTTCCTGCAAGTGCAGTGTCTGTCTTTTTTCAGACCAACCAAGTGTTGATCCATTAGTTGTGACCAGGAATTAACTGACCAACTGAATTGTTCAAGCCTGACTTCAGTGGCTGAAATAAGTGTCTGGCCCAAAGACAACCAGTGGACTTTCATGCCTAAGGGAAGATTAGAACTTATGTTTTGGTTTCTAGTTTGATGCCTTAACCATTTTACCATGGCCTCCCAGTTGGCAATCTCTCTATTACAGTTGCTGAGAGGAATGGCAAGAAAAGCTTCTTGTTCTTGATTCTGGACTGGAGGATTCATCACTAAGGATGCAAAGCTAGCTAGGACCATGGCTATCATGCACAGAGTATCTCTTCAGGATTTACTACCATCCCTTGTACAACAATTTTAATAATTATTTCATAAGGACATGCTTTTTTGTAGCAGGGTCTCCCTCTGAAAAACTGTGGTTTCTGATCCACATGCTAGATCACGTAAAGAATAATTTTGCTCTTAAGGTATCCCTAAGCCAGTTGAATACCTTGTACACCACTTTTCTACAATTAAGAACATGTGAGGTCCAATAATTTCTTACGCCATAAAAAGCCCCATTCACCTGCAACCAAAAACCTGCTCTTGTAATCATGGTGACTAGTAGTGGATCTAATCAAACCTCACATGAAGTGGGGAAACTTTCAAACTAATTCATCACATGTGGAAGGAAGCTATATCCAGCAGTTTCCCCTACTCTAGCCTTTCCCTACACAGGGTTTCCCTTAAGCCTGAGTCAGCATGACCAAAGCTTAAGCAAGCTATGGAATTACAGAGGTCACACCTGGAGGATGAGAACATGCTTATTATGCTACACCTCAGCATAAGAAGGATCACACCTGGAGAAAATTGAGTTGAGAATGTTGCTATATCATTTGAATGAGTTATTGCAATCTAAATATCCTACACAGGAGCACCAAATCTCAAATTTAGGTCACTTCCTCATGAATGATTTATTCCATCTTAAACGACACCCAGCCATTGCTGTGGCAATATAAAGCCTGTCTTTTTATTGTTATAGCAACATGGCGATGATTGTACAATGCTATAAATCACTAGTGAGGAAACAGCTTAAGACTTTAGTCCTGGAAAAGCATTGAGGAAGTCTGTAGAGTTGTATTGACAATCCCGGATTTAATCACCTACTTGGCTGAAACCAAAGATGGTAGAAAGACCTCCATGTGTTCTTCAAACAAACCTAATTGGAAAAAGCTCCTCTTCTGGTCTCCCGTTCCAAGAAAGATCCAGTTCTGTACATTAGGAAATATAGCCGTTATTGTTTTGATAATCCTTGCTTGCAGCTCAAAGCAAACCTGTTGAGCATTTGTCAGTGGCTGGGAGAGATTGCTTTTCCTAACTTTGCAAGTATTCTCCCTGAGCTCTTCACAATCCCTTTTACACAAAGTGTGTCAAACAGCAAGGTACTATGAGCTTAGGCACTTATCTTCTGAGGTAGGTTATTGGGCACAAGGTTGTTTTTTTAAACAGCTAGAAGATAAGCCAGATACTAGAAAGGACTGCTTTCAAAAATATACTAAAAGCAGAGTTTGGTTTTAATTTCTGTCTTCTAAGAAGGATCTGATTGACTCAGAGATCAGAAAGAATTGATTCAGATACTCTCCCAGATCATTGCTTCTCTGAAAGTGTTGTCACCTTTACTGCTATCAACAGATTCTTCTTGGGACTGGCTGGTCTTTGGGTCTGTCCTCACTAATGGTTTAATGCAATTCCCAGCCTTTGCTGTATTGGCAAAAAGAACTGTCCCAATAACTAGACTGCAATCTCCATTTTGAATTCATAGTATTTAGCCAGACCAACGAGGTCTGATTGATTGATAGTACGGATGGGTGGAATATCTTATCAGCCAGAAACCAAAGGGAAGGTTAACAATACCTTTCCATGGCTTAAAACATGACTATAATTATTGTGAGTAATTCCACATTGCTAGTCAGACTCTGTCTGCATAGGCCAGAGAACACATCTTCAGATATAGGAAGGTCTGAAATTCTGAGTTAAAGGCCAGCATAGTTTGATCAAGGGCGAAAATAGGAGTTTGTGTGTTGATGATACTGCTATAATCTGCAAATGAAGACAGGGCCTTTGGTGGTTAGAATTAGCCTGCTGCCACTCCAAAGAATGTATGTGTGGGTGTCAGGTGCAAGGATCTCTGCCATTAGTTCCAAGCAAATCAAACACACACACACATGCACACACACACACACACACATGGAGTTCAGGAAGTTTTAATAATGGGAGGAAGAAAATACTGGCACTCAATAAATTTTATTCTGCATCCCCGGTTGATGAAGCCAAATGACATAATGCTTCTGGACCTGGAACATATCTTAACCTTCTCCAGCCTTTCACCTTTGTTTGATTTTTTAAAAAATATCCCAGGTTGTGACTATATGGCTCCTTGTCTCTGGGTAAGCCTAAGGCAATTAATTTCCAAATTTAAAAACAAAACAAAACAAAAACATAGCATTGACTGGAAGCTGACATTCCATAACCATCCATTATGTTGTTAATTATACTGAGTGAAATTAGGATGGCAAATGCAAGGTTACTTCTTTTGTTCCCGTGTTCTCTAGATATCCAATCCTTGAGCTCTGGGCTGTAAAAACCCAGAAGGCTCTTAGATGGCAGCAAGTAAGTCACTTTTTTGTTTAATTTAATACAGTTATTCCAGATGCACGAAGGTACAAAAAAAAAGTGGATTTAACAGACAGAAAAAGTGAAAAGATCCCAATTCTGAGTATATTAGGTTAGAACAAGTAGGCAGGCTTTCTCAGCCTTGATAATTTGATAGCTAAACTGCCCACTTGTACCAATTCCCTTTTGTATAGAGGTGCCCAAACCATTTATAGCCTTTAAACTCTCAGGCCATAATAAACAAAAGACAACAGAGGCAAAGAAAATATTAAAATCAGTGAGAAGCTGATTATTTTATTGTTTTTTAAAAAATAAAACAGGAAATTGCCTGAATTTGAGCCTTTCTTGCTGTTGAGCCCTATCCCAAATTAGCCCATCTTAGGCTGAGCCTAAACTCCTTGATTAGTGATTACATCTCATTAAACTCAGAGGGAATTCTTGGAGTGGTTCTGTCCCCAAACACTTCAAAGTTGTTTCCTGCCAAATAGAGGAATCCTTTCAACCCAGTGCCAGCTTCCAGCAGCAATGAATTTCAACCTCTGGAATGTATGACCATCTTGTGTGAGAAATAATTCAATTCTGGGGGTTCCTGAGATATCAACAAAAGAGGTCCAGCAAAGCAAATACTACTCAATAGATAGGGTCACCCAGTTCAGTGGGATTTACTCCTCAGGGAATGGGTCTAAGATTGCAGACTATATGTTTGTGGATGCAGATGGTGGCAGGAGGAACAGTTATTCTAAAAAGATTAATGGAAGGGAGGGCAGAAGGGTTGATCTTGTATGGATGACATTGAAATCTCACCAATGTTCCACCTCAGTTGGCAACGCCTCTGTCAGATTCTAAAAAGGGGAAAGTGGGATAAAGCAGAAAGGGGTGAGTAGGGCTCTGAAAATATAGTCATTTCTTCATGGTTTTTCAACCAGGCCAGAAAAGAAGAAAAGAAAGATCTTGATAGGATGAAACAGCCCATCAAGTGAAATCTATCCTTTTTAAATAAACGGATTCCTCTGTATTTTCCCAGGGTTGCTGTATGTTGTTGTCTGCGATGGTCCCCTGGGCTTTTCCCTCTGCTCTCTGATTTGGTGTATAAAAGCAGTCCTGAATGATGGATTACAGTGTCATTGCAGCCTGCAAAGGATTAATTTGTTTCATTGATTTCTCTTTAGGCAGATTGCCAGAATCAGCCGCTTCCCACCTTTCTCCAGACTTTCAGCAGTAATAGACAGTAACAGCCTAAGACAAATCAGGCAGTATTTGTGTAAAACTAGAAAAGCAGAACTCCACTGTTCTTTAGGCAAGAACGATTTAGTCCGAGGAACACTCAAAAGTCACAGGTCCGGGAATATTTTGAAGAGGGTCTTTAGATAAGTAAATGAACAAGAAAAATCCGCGAAAAGGAAAAGAAAAAGAAAAAAAAAAGAAAAGAGGCCTATATATTTCCTGTAGCGACTGCGAAGTCAGAAGGGCTCAATATTCTCAATATTGAGAATATTCAAAGCGCGGCCTCTTTCCCTATCTTGAGTGTACGATTGAAATGAGAATCCCCAGAGCGCAACCCGAGCATGTGCAGAATGCTTTTCTCTCCGTTCCCCCCCCCCCCCCCCCCCCCCCCCCCCCCCCCCCCCCCCCCCCCCCCC